>MU226874.1:208057-250528 GCA_018584345.1 Thuja plicata
CCTACATTTTGTATACAAATTGTTGGGTTGCCCTTTGTTCCTCCCTCTTTCTTCCTTTTCAATTTGGCTTTCTTTGTTTCTTTGGGCCATTTGGCCCCGCTCGTTATTTGTCTTTCTCTAAGACTCAGTTCCCAGGGTGTTTTTCTTAAGCGGGTGGTTTCAGATCTTTGATATCTAGCTACCGTTTCTCTTCTCTTGAAGATGAATGATTGTTAGGTATTCTGGATTCTAGTTTCCAGTGTGTTTCTCTAAATTACTTTTGGTAACTAATGCAATCTTCTAGGCATTATTTAAGTCTTTTACCTTGTCAATTTTACACTTACCGTAAACTAATTAGCTTCTCACTAATTTTCTTGAAAGCGAAGCGATTTGTTCTCTGAGCTAAGGCTCTTGAGTTAGAAGGTGCAGAGGTGTGTTTGACGATTCTGGTGGAGTGTTTAGGTGATAGATTGAAGTTTTTTGCAGTATCCCCTTTCAGCGTTTTGAGTTCCAGGTAGGGCCTTGGGTTCCTTTGCTTTTTCTTTTGTTTTTTTCTCTACTGTCTCTCTGTGTGTTGTTTTTTCATTTCCCTTATTTTTTGGTTTTTGTTTTGGTTGTTTTCTGGTTGCATTTTTTCATTTCTATCTAGTGTGTTTTCATGTTTTTTGGGAATTTGTTTGCCTATGTCACTTCGATTTGCATCCGTCATTCGGCATGACACCATCTTTAAGCCTGGTGTGTCCCTTTTCCTTTCGCAATCGTTCAGCTTGGAAGGAGAGATGTCCGCCCTTTTTGGGGATATAGATTTTTTGGATATTGGTCTCCTTCCTTCTCGGAAGTCTATAAATATGCCTAAGTTTCATTTGTATATTTTGTATACTTTTTATATATTTTGTGTATATTTCGTACATATTTTGTATATAGTCTGTAAGTTGTCTATAAATTTTGTACCTCTCTGTTAATGCTTAGTCTTGTCTATAAGTTATATAGGTCTAGCCTCGCGAGTGTTTTGGCACTCTACCCATTGTAGGTCATCCCAACAAGTTTCCCTATACATTCAAAAGAGTCTATAGCACTCTATTTTCCCTACCCTCAAAGGATGTGGCGTCTCTAAGGGCTTTGTCTAGTTGGGTTGTTATAGAAGCCATTCTTGATGAGCCTCTGTCATCCAAATTATTTACTAGGTCTGAGACTATGTTTGGCCAATAAACATGTTCACCAGCTTGGTTAGTCCAGCCTTGGACATCGAAGAGATGGGTATGCCAGTTGCAAGGCCAACTCACTATCAAGTCGTTAATCTTTTCTCTCTCCTTTGTCCTTTCTGTCTTAATGGCAGAATTAGTTCACACGAATGAGAATTTAAAATTCATCCCAAGTGGTGTTCATGCCACTCGTGCCAGAACAGTCCATGAAATGTCATTACTTAGCTGAGTGGGCATACACTTGTTAAAGTATGGCAACATGGATATCTATCTTATCTATGAAGATTACTATCTTTTCAAGTTAATGTCAAAGCATGTCAGTAAGTCTGAGTCTTTTCATCACATGCGACCTCTTTTTCTTTATCATTTTGGATCTTTGGTAGGTAAGATATGCCTCATTTGTTAAAATCGTATTCAAATCTCTGACATATGATCCTCTTTAAGAAGCCTTAACATTTCTTCTATTTCAGGTGAAAAGGTGAAATCACTCTCAAAGCCTCTGGAGACTGGAATATTTTAATGTTTATATACTGACGGTTATCCAGTTCACAGGTATAGATAAAAGAAAGAAAGAGATGGCTTCAGACTCATCAACTCGTGGGAGCCATGAACTCTTGAGTGCTATTGTAGGCACCAACAAAAAGAACAAGACAAAGCAGGCATTGGCAAAGCTTTTGCTAACCCAAAAATATAATAAAGATGGGATGATTAAGGCATATTGAATTGAGTCTATGCTTAGAGAGATCACCGACATAGATGTCAGTACATGGGCCGAATTGTAGGGCCTCATTCCAATGATCGATCAACTTTGATGCTCCAATGAATCCACCTCTGTTAACTTAGAGGAATCTAGAATTATTCAAGAAGTTAGTTTTCCATGCTTAGTACAGGTGTCAAAGATAATTTTACTCCTAGCTAGGGGTTACCGCCAAGGGAGTATGGCTTTTGTGTTGGTTTCCCCAACTCCCCTTGGATACCTGATGCCCATCATCACATTGGACCATGATGCCACCTCCACAGGGTGGCGCATCCCACAATTCACAAGAATGGTTTCTCTCACCAAGGTCACATCTCTCCTACAGTACAAGGAAGTGGCTAACCTAGCCTAGCATCATCTCAACACCAAATGGCTAAAAAGACCATGCTGATAATCCAAGAAAATGCAGACATAGATCTCTCACTTCGACTTCAAGGAGCCCATCAAGGTGGGGATTATCTTTTTGTGTAAGATTTTTAGGGAACCCCATGCCCAAGAATTATCCCCTTCGATGTATTATTTCTTATATGGTATGACCACCAATAAGGAACACTTCAAGTGGATTGACATCATCGTCAAACATTTAGACATATAGATGATGAAGCTTGATGTAGAGAAAAAATTTTGCATTACCTCTTATGTCCTTTGGCCTCTTGACCAACAATGCCAGGGAATTCAAGGTTTAACAATAGTTGGTGTTCTTGGGGAGGGACCTAGTCAGGTTTCTCCATGGGACCACTTCCCTTAGATTGAGTGGGACCTACGTTTCCCACATTTTTGCAGAGTCAATGATGCCTTCATCTTTCACAGGATCAAGGCGATCAATAGTGATCAGGGATTTAGATTATCCTTGTAGGCCATGGGCCTGGTTGGTGTGTGGGGACATTACTTCATCCATTTTTCCCTGCACACCTATATTTGGGTGTCCGTCTTCTCTGGACAACCCTTTGTGTTGCCTAAACATTGGGGGGACATGATTGTTTTATTAGAGTTTTGCTGGATGATTTTGGAGACCCATGCCTTGAACGCCCTCAAAGAGGTCACCACCCAAACATTTCCTTTCATTTTTTGGGTTACTATTTCTCCCTTGGCGTGGCCTATGTAGCATAAAATTACCTAAGCATCCTAAAATTAGCCCAATATTCTTTCAGTCGCAAGGATTATGATTTGCTTTGGTGACTGGCAACATTGATGCCCAAGGGGGTAAACCCCCATGTTTGATACAATGAAATTTTTTTGGCCAAATACCAAGATGACCATGATGTCTGAAGGGGATACTACACTAGAATAACAAAAGGGATGATGGAACAACTCAAGCTCCAGACATTCAAACAGACTTTTTTAGACACTGAGCCCCAACAGGACACCGAGTATAAAGATGCAGTTATAGAAAAGATAGACCTCCCTCTGGTAGATTGGGATATGCCATAGATTTTGGATGTCAAGGCCATCTCAAGAGGATAAATTGAGCATATCCACTTGTATTTTGAGAAAGTTCGCCCAAAGAGTGTCTAGCTGGAAAAAAAAAATTTGGGAGCTTCAAGCTCTCGGGCCTTGGAGAAATCCAAAGCCCAAGGAAACAAAAAGGTTGACACCCCACCTTAGGTCTTGGACCCCCATTTTTTCCCCCCTAATGAAGTAGTTGGGTGAAAATTTTGAGCACTCCCAGAAATTATTGGATGTAGAAAACTTCAGATTGACTTTTGGTCTTGGGGCTACCATGGTAGGCTCATGTCCTTTGTCATGAGATTCTCCTTCCCTAGATATTTTGTTAAGTGCAACATGCAAACTAGATATTGCTGGAACTGTGGTAGCTGCATAGCCTAAGGTACTGCTCAAAAGAGGAAAGAAGAAAAAGGCGGATTGACATGAAATAGGAATCCAGACCCAGAGCCTGAAGATATACCTCAGGTTGAGGTACTTTCTTCCTCTTCATCCTCTAAGAAAAAGGATCACTCAAAAATTCCTCCATAGATAGCACAGATCAACATCAAAAAATCCTTTCCCATGGGTGATATTAGATAATTGCATGGTATGGTTGATAGCACCATAGAAGAGATAACGGGATGAGAAACTAAGGTTCTTGTAAATGAATCAACAGGGCCTAAAGATTCTACAGTCTGAGAAGAAGGTGTGTCCTTGCCACAAGAGGCCGACGAAGAAAAGGAAGTACAACAAGAACAAGAAGATAACCTAGCCATAGAGAAAATGCTATACGACAAGGAAAAAGGACCCCCGATAATAACCGTAACTTGTGACACTATGTTCTTGAGCCCAATCGGTGATCAGAGCCTGCTGACACCACCTGATGTAATGGATGATAAAGTCACTATTATATTTCAACAAGTAGATCTGAATGAGTTGCCTCAACTTCCTCCACCACCTAGCCCACCTATGAATGATGTAGTAGAGGGTGGTATGGAAGAATAAATAAGGAACAAAAGAGAAGATCCCATTAACACAATGGACAATACGTCTAGAGGGGAACCTTAATTGAATCCCAAGGATGCTTCAAGTTTGGATATGATAATAAGAGGGCCACTCACTCCACCATAGTGGTTAGTGGATTCCTAAAAAAGGAAATATATGATGACTATCATTGTCCCACTATCACTAGCAGAAGTGTTGGCTGAAGGCTAAGTTCCAAAGAAGCACAAGAGGGCTCATACCCTTCATAGCACCCAAAGAGCCCTAGATGGTAATGTTGTGGAAACAATTTCTGCCCCTCTATCATGAAAATAAGACTTGGAGGTTAATGCCAAAGAATATGTAATCATGAAGGCACCTCTTGGAAAAATAACTTAACAAGGGTTGTTGGACCTTTTAAATGAAGCAAGCCAGGCTATTCAAGCTTGATATGAGAAGGAGTCTTAGAAGGTGAAGGAGTTAAAGATTACTACTACCAATATTTTTGGAATCCTAATAGAATTAATGCATCCCTATGCTTCCAAATCACCTGGACCTTCTCTCTCTAGGACACTGATCCTTCAAGGTGATGTTGATGCATCGAGGGCTATGAAGAAGAAGGTGCTAGCGGTGGATGAGTGGATAGCCCATCAGATTAGGGATATAAGAATTTTTCTGTCCGATTCTCTCCCAGACCTTTTCTAGGCACATGATACATCAAAGAAGATAGAGGCCACCATTTCTCAGTGGCAGGAAGAGATCAAGAAATATGAAGAATGGTGGGATACCTCGTTGCAGATTGTGAACCTTAGAGAAGACAACATGAAAACTACAGGCATCCTAGGGGATGACTCCAGAATCAATACTGCAGACTTGCATTCACAGTCAAAAATAGAAAGAAACTAGTAAAATTATTAGAAGAACAAATATAGGCACTTCGTACCCCATCAGACCAGTATGTTTCTTTCATCCAAGAGGTTACGATAGGTGATCCTCTCAGCCCCAAGAGTTTTACTCCTGTTGATTCCATATTTGGGAAGTTTGACAAAGTGCCCGAGCCTCAATTCTGATCAGAGGGAGACTTCTATGGTGCCACAATGGTGGAGGTCTCCCAGATATTTCTTATGTCCCATGATGCATCCAAGGTGGCTACAGAGTTAAAGGAAAAGACCGAGGATGCCAACCTCCATTTTGAAAGTTATGTTGATCGGTGAGACTGCTTGAAGGAAATAGAAGAGGATGGCCTAAAAAAGATTCTAGAGGCATAAAACAAGTTTAAGAGCCAGGAAAATTTCCCAGACTCTAGGAATCCTTTATCAGAGATGAATCTTAGATTCATTCATTATTTTTTGACCGTAGGCTCCCAGGTTATGGATCTCTGGATCCCCAATTTTATATTTCTTATAGTGATAAGTGTAGAAGACTCTCCTAAGTCAACTGATGACTATCTACAACACATTCTCACGTCTCTGATCATCTTTCTTGGTGTGACTAGTCACTATTAGTCTAAAGGTTCACTGCAGACACCTCCTGGGTCCCAAGACGTCGTTCTAGCATTTAATATCTGGCGTACGTAGGCCCGCTAGATTACCAAAGTTTAGAAGAGAATTAATGGGGACATATAGCCCAAGTCACTTAGGGAAGCTCCATCACATCTATAGGTACAAGGACACATTTTCTGATGGTGGCTTTTCTAAAGCTTCTTTCCTTCTTTCCTCTCTTTTCTTCTCAAATGATTGTATTATATCTGAAAAATTATGATAGCACAGGTAGTATCAGCTGTAAATATTGTAATATAATGTAAATAACTAGCATAAGGTTAGTTCCTTAGGTATTTAGAGTTTTCTATAAATACTAAGTTTGATGCCATCCCAAGGGTCAAAAAATTGATGATTTAACTATCCACTAGCAATACAAGCTTTCAAGTTTCTTAGCAATATTGTCTGTTAAGTTCATACTAGATTAATGTTCCCTTGGGGCCACTAGTGTAAATACTAGTGATATTGGATTTGAAGTTAATGAAAAAATGAGGAACACCATTCAACACTAGGCTCTTTGTTGTTTCTGATCGTGGAGTTAGCGAATGATTTTCATGTTGTATGCTTCCTTATGTCTTATGTTCCAGTTCTTGCAATCATTTAATCAAATATGATGTTTCACTACTGATATATGTGTGATTGAAGATTATATGTATATGTTGATTATTGGTTATTTATTTTTATCCAGAACTTTGTTGATGCTAAGAAAATATATATTGTGAATATAGTTAGAGATCTATACTAATCTTGTCCTATCTTTTGCTGTTTTCTTTGTTGAATATAAGAAGTTCTTGTAGGAAACCTATCATAATTGAAGCTTTAGAGGTTAATGAGTAAAAACTAGCTATCCCCCTCAAACAAACAGTCACTTGTCAAACTGAAGTATGATTGCACAATTGTGACCCAATAACTAGGTACTTGGAGGCCAGAAGAGCCCGCAAACCTCTTCACATGAAGTTGCCTGATACTTCAGTATCCAATGACAACTCATCTCTCATTGGTGAGACCCTCACAAAGTCTCGTCAATAGAAATTGGCGCTAGAAGGAGGTCATGAGCTACTCCTCCCCTGAAAAGTTTGATACCACACCTCCAGAGGGTTTCCCAAGAAGTAGTTTTAGGAGCAAATCTTTCCATAGGTTAGGGTCATTTTCATCTTTACACTTTGATAGAATATTATGGTCAGCCCTTAACCCCAGAGATTTTTCAGAACTCAGATCTTCCGTCTGAGCGAAGAAAACTTACCAGAAGAAGAAACCCTTCAATCTTGCATTCAGAGGGTTTGTTGGCCCTCAAAATATTTGGGTTATCAAACCCAATCCAGAGACCAATCTTAATTTTAACCTCAACATCCCAATGGTTTCTTATTTAAATAACACTGGGTCTCTAATGGGACCATTTCCTAACACTGTTAATGATCGCCCTCCACACTTAGAGAACATTTGTCCCAAGTATGAGCATTTAGGCCCCTGAACCGTAGAAGAATACATGCAAGCCTATAAGGATTCTATGAATCTACATCGCATCTAGCATGAGGATGTGTTACGAAGAATGTTCCCATTGTCTCTCAGAGAGAGCGAGTTGAACTGGTATTTGAATTTTCCCGCCAACTCCATCAATAGTTGGCAAGACATCGAGGCTTCCTTTACGACAGCATTTTGGATCCACGTGGACCTGACTTGGTCCCATAGCCAATTTATTTCCATTAGAAAGGATCCCAATGAGCCCCTAGAAACCTTTAATAATTAGTTATAGAGAGCCCTAAAATGGTGTACAAGACCCTTTATCCCATCTACCAAGGTGACTATTTAGACATATCTTAACACCTTGGACCCATTTGTCGCTACGCATCTCTAGAGAACCACTACAGCCAATGAAAGGGACACCATAGCTAAAGTTTACAACCTCACCCTATGATTATCCTAGAACCTAAGCAAGGCTCCTGGTGGTAATGGCCAGGGCTTACTATATAACACACTACCTGAGGGAACAACTTATCTGGGAGGGTATGACCCTAGTCCGACACTAGGCACCCCTATAATGAATCTCACGATCCAATATGTCTATTCCACTCCCCACCAAAATCCTCCAAAATCAGAGTATGTGCCATGGGCACAACCATTAGAAGGGTTGCCACCGCCTCTTACGGTGCCTTTATTTTAGGCATCTACATCTACAGAGGTTTTCCCAGTGGTGGCAAGCGCCCCTACAACTGCCCCACCAACTCAATTTTCCAACTGTGACCCCACTACCCAACTGTTAGCTAAGGTTGAATCTCTCTGGTGATTTATATCCTCACTCACCACTGACATGGGGTAGCTGAAGATGGCACCTCCTGTATCCCATGGAACTAACCCCTTCCAAAGAGGGAACATCTTTTCACGACAGAAAAATTCCAATAGCTATAGGCCCCAAAACCATTATAAAATAGCAGAAACAACAATTCTTGGCCCAAATAACAATGAAATAACACATCTAACAATGAGGGTATTCCCCTTGGTTAGTCTAACACCCAAGGGAGTGAAGGACCTAGCCACTCTACACAGCTCGCTGAATTTTATCCCCTCACAACATGGTGTCAGCTGCATGACACAGGATCGCATTCTGAGGTAAACTATGCCGCACTGGAGAAGATCATCCAGATCTCCCAGTCTGATAGGAATTAAATTAGGGATTCTCCCCCTCTAGAATCCTCAGCCAAACCCCAACATTCCACTTTTTCCTGTGAAACCATCTTTTTCAAAGAAGGTGAAGAAGACATAGAACAACCCGACCTACAAGGTTTCTTTGATGACTCCATCCCAGCCTTCAAGGTCAATGCCTTTACCAACCCCAAGACTCCCTAAAACACCTAAATTCAGTTGAAAAAGGGTCCTCTTACGACATCAACCCCACCTAAGAATTGTGAATCTCCCATCAGACCCACTCGTAAACGTCAACCTACCCGCTCCCAAAGGACCTATGCCTATAACTACACATGAGAATCTACTGCAAAAGGTCTGTGGACTCCTAAAGGGAAGTTCAATATCCAAAAGGTCATGGAGAACACCACTACTACCATGACCATAATATAATTATTGCTTATTTTTCCTGAGTAGAGGAAGTCCCCTACAGAAGAATTCCCTTTAGGTTAATTAACAGCGGAGCCAAATTCTAGAAGGCCATGGACATCGCTTTTGAAGGCCTAGTTAATAAATGCATAATCATCTACATGGATGATTTGACTATTTCTCTTGAGAAAGGCATGATCATCCAGCCCATCTTGCCAAGATTTATGAATGCTGCACACTGATTGAGTATATCCCTCAACGCAAAGAAATGCATATTTGGGGTAATTGAAGGAAAATTGTTAGGACACATTTTTTCAGAAAATGGTATATCCATTGACCCTTAGCAACTTGAATCACTACTAAAGCTAAAAATATCAGGTAGTAAGAAAGAAATGCGACCTTTCTTTGGGAAGATAAACTTTGTCCGATGATTTATCACTAGTTTCATCGAGGTTGTAAAACCTCTGAATGACATGATGAAAAAAGGAAACCAAAATAGAGTGGAGCCCAGAATAGAAACAAGATTTTACCTAAATAAAGAAAGCTCTCACGAGGGTCCTAGTCCTGGCCAGCCCAGACTACTCCCTCTCATTTCACATATATTATTTTGCCTCCGTTCACTCCGTTGTAGTTGTGTTGACCCAAAAAGTTGAAGGGGAAGAATGACCCATCGCTTTTATGAGCTCCCCCTTCAAGAATGAAGAGGTGTGATATTCACCTCTAGAAAAAATAGCTTTCGCCCTTCTTCGGGCAATTAAAAAGTTTTAACACTACATCCTCCATAGAAAAGTGCATGCCATCCTCCTTGACCAGGATGTTTAGTGTTTATTACTTCAAAGTAATTATGCTAGTTCCAGGGAAAGTAGATGGCCATCCTTCAAGAATATGATCTAGAAATGCAACCTATGAAAATTTTCTAAGGGCAAGGACTGTGCAAGGCTATTGTTGAGGCCAATTCGCACATTGCATGTCACACGTAAACCATGTAATCCATTAACCAAGATCCCTAGTATGAGGAATTAGTACACCTTATACTCAATAACCAGTGCCCGAAAGGGCTCATTCCTAGTAAACATCAGGCTCTCAGGCTAAAGAGTGCACATTTCATGATAAAGAATGAGAATCTTTTTTGAAAGAACCACAAAGGTGTCTACCTCTGGTGTCTTGATGGAGAACAAGCCACAAAGATGATAGAAGAATTCCACAGTCGCTTTGAGATTGGACACAGATTGGCGGATGCCACCACCCATAAAATCCTACAGGTTGGGTACTTTTGGACCCAGATTTTTAAAGATGTCCACGTGCATATGAGGAAGTGTCACACTTGCCAAACCGCCACTTCGCAAGTAGAATATTGCAATTCCTCACCATCTTGAGTTTGAGGCAAGACCTTTCACCCAGTGGGCATTTGATTTCATAGGAGAAATAATTCCCAACTCATCCACAAAATACCAGTACATTTTAACTACTATTGATTATTTCACCTGATGGACTGAAGCTATAGCATGCAAGAATAACATGACGGATGCAGTGATATGTTTTATCAAAGAAAACATAGCTGCAAGATTTGGGATGCCCTTTGCCCTAGTATATGATAATGACCCAACATTTTCCTATACTCTTGTTGGAATGGGCTTATGATAGGAGTGTCACCCTCAAGCTTTCTAGTAATTACTACCCACAGGGTAATGGAGTAGCATAATCAACCAACAAGAACCTTTTAGAGGTAATCCAACACTTTCTCAAAAAGAACCCCCGAGATTGGCACCAAAAATTAAGTTTTTCCCTATGGGAAGATCACATCCCATTCAAAGTCATTCTTGGGACTTCCTCGTTTCATCTGGTATATAGCCTAAAACCAATATTCCCAGTCAACCTACAGATTGTAGTCCTACAATTCATGTAGGAGTTTAACGACTAGGATAATATTGTTGAAGTATGCCTCATCAACTTGGTGTGCCTAAAGGAGTAGAGAGACCGAGCATTGGAACATTTTGCAAAGCACCAAGTTGTAGTCAAATGTTGGTTTGACAAGAGAGCCCAATATAAGGCTTTTCAGACCTCAAACCTAGTTCTCTTATTAGACAAGGCCCAAGAGAAGAAGGGAAAACATAGTAAGTTCCAAAGGCTCTGGCTTGGTCCCTACCAAATATCTGAAATCTGTGGAGCTAACACATACCGCCTTAGTCCTTTAACCAAATAGAGTTTCCTATTGTCAGTCAATGGACACTTCCTCAAGCATTAATTTGAGTTAGGTGGGATAATGTACTCCCTCAGTGGGAGATGTATCATATGTATATGCCTTTTGTAAATATCCTCTGGGTGTGTCGGTCTGGTATGCCCTCCCTTGTAAATAGCTTTGGGGCCTTTTCCCTTGTTTGGTCTTTTTTGTTTGTCTTGTTTGCCCATTTTATTTTGGTCTCTTTTCCTTTTGGCCCTAGCATTTTTCTCTACTTTTTTAGGCTGGTATGCCTCACATAACGAACGTGCAAGTTGATATATTCTCCTTGTAGATTTTTGTAGTCCAGAACTAGGTGTTAAGAAAAGGTTGGTCCTATCCTCATTTTGGAAACTCTTAACATAGGCCTCCAAGCGCCGGAAACTCTTCGCTGGAATCAGGTATTGATGTTTATCCCTAGAAGAATAATGATCAAATGTCATCTTAGAAGGGACAATAACTTAAATCCAAAGGATAACAGGGTCTGAAGAATGATAGATCAGTCAAACTCTCTATGAGAAGCACCTTAGTAAAAGAAATTAATTTGAAAGCATTTTTGGGTCGAGTCTTTCCTCCCCACTCAATTTTCAAAAGGATGACAAGGTGAAAATAGTACCACTATGGTAACAAGCTAAGCTTGAGGACCCCAGTGAAAGTAGTATTGCCTCCCCCATTCACACAAAAAAGAGAGATTTTGTGGCGGAAGATCCAGAACCCACGAAATAGAAGAACACATATCGGGCGTCGAATCTTCTATGTTAGTGTGATTTTTCTATCTTTTCTCTGACCATACCCTACTCCCGTCCCCTTTATTTGAAGCCTAAAATACATAATTTGACAAAGTCTCAACATCTAAAGTGTAGAAATTTTATGTGGGTCCCCAAATTCATGTCGTGATGTCTCTTATCTGATGATGATAAGATCCTTGTTTGCTTAACTAGAGTTCCGTAATTCTTAAATGCACGAGGCATTTATCCCAATGAGTCACCATTTATTATGCTTTGCATACCCGTCCCTACATTTTGTGTGCAAAATGTCAGGTCCCCCTTTGTTCCTCCCTCTTTCGTCATTTTTGGTTTGGTTTTCTTTTTTTCTTCGGGCCTTTTGGGCCCTCTCGTTCTTTGTCTTTCTCCAATTTCATTTGTTTTTTATGGGACCCGGTTCCCGGGGTGTCATTCTCAAGTGGGTGGTTTCAGATCTTTGATATCTTGCGAACATTTCTCTTCTTTTGAAGATGAATGATCATTAGGTATATCAGAGTCTGGACCCTAGTTGTCAGCGTGTTTCTCAAAATTACTTTAGGTAACTAATGCGCTCTTCTAGACATTATTTAAGGCTTGTACCTTGTCACTTTTACACTTATCGCAAAATAATTACCTTTTGGCCAATCTTCTTGAAAGAAAAGCCATTTGTTCTCTAAGATAAGACGCTTGAGTTAGAAGGTGTAGAGGTATGTTTGATAGTTCTAGTGGAGTGTTTAGGTGACATAGTGAAGCTATTTGTAGTATCCCCTTTCATCATTTCAAGTTCCAGGTAGGCCCTTTGGTTCCTTTTCTTTTGGTTTCCTTTTTTTTTCTCTTCTCTCTACCTGCATGTTGTGTTTTTGTTTGACTTGTTTGTTGGGTTTTGTTTTGGTTTTTGTCTAGTTGCATTTTTCATCTTTGTTTTTCATTTCTGTCTGGTGTGTTTTCATGTTCATTAAGCATCTGTTCACCTTCATCACTATGAGTCATGTCTGTCATTCGACATGACACCATCTTTAATCTTGGTGCATCATTTTTCCTTTCATATCCATTCAACTCGTAAGGAGGGACGTTCACCCTTTTTGGGGCTATAGATTTTGTGGATATTGGTCTGTTTCCTGCTCGAAAGTCTTTAAATATGTGTAAGTTTTGTTTCTATATTTTGTATACTTTGTATATATTTTGTGTATATTTCATATATATTTTGTATATATTCTATAAGTACTATATACATTTTGTAGCTCTTTGTTGATGCTTATTAGATCATCTATAATTTTTGTAGGTCTAGCCCCACAATATTTTTGGTGCTCTACATATTGTAGGTCATCCCAGTGAGTTTCCCTATACATTTGAAAGAGTCTGTAGCACTCCATTTTCCCTACCCTCAGAGGATATGGTGTCTTTGAGGGATTTGTCTAGTTGGGTTCTTACATAAGCCATTCCTGATGACCTTCTGTCATCCAAACTCCTTACAAGGTCTAAGACCATGTCCGCCCAATAAACAGGTCCACCACCCTAGTTGGTGCAGCCTTGGACATCAAGGAGATGGGTATGCTAGTTGCAGAGGCCAAATCACTAGTAAGCCATTAATCTTTTCTCTCTCCTCCATATTTTCTGTCTGTTCCCACTAGGGAGCATTTAAAATTTGTCCGAAGTGGCGTTCATGCCACTTGTGCCAGAACAACTATCCATTAAATGGTATTACTTAACAGAGTGGGTATGTGCATGTTAAAGTATGACAACAAGACTATCTGTCATATCGATGATGATTTTTGTCTTTTCAAGTTAATATCGAAGCATGTCAGTAAGTACGTATCTTTTCATCACATGCGACCCCTTTTGCATCATTATTTTGGATCTTTGGTAAGTAAGATATGCCTCATGTGTTAAAATCAAATACAAATCTCGGACATATGATCCTTTTTAAGATGCCTTAACATTTTATTTTTTTCAGGTGAAAAGGAGAAATCACTCTCGAAGCATCCCAATTTTGGAATATTTCAATGTTGATCTACTGACGGTTGTCTGGTTCGTAGGTATAGGTCAAAGAAAGAAAGATATGGATTTAGAGTCTTCACCTCCCGGGAGCCCTGAATTCCCGAGTGCCACTGCAGGCACTAGAAAAAATAATAAGATAGAGCAAGCATTGGGAAAGGTCCCACTAACCTAGAAATATAATAAAGATGGGACGATTCAGGCATCCAGAATTGAGTCTGCGCTTAAAGAGATCACCGACACAAATGTCGGTATATGGGCCAAATAGCAAGGCTTCATTCAGATGATCCATCAACTTTGACACTTCAATGACTCCATATTAGTTAACTTAGCGACATCCATAATTATTTAAGCAGCTGGTTTTCCATGCTCAGTATAGGCGGTGGAGCTAATTTTGCTCCTAATTAGGGGTTATCGCCAAGGAAGTATGGTTGTTGTGTTGGTTTCTCCCACTCCCCTTGGATACTTGGTTCCTATTGTCACATTGGACAATGATGCCACTGCTACAGGGTGGCACATCCCATGATCTGCAAATGTAGTTTCTCTCAATAAGGCCGCAGCTTTCCAGTAGTACAAGGAAGAGGCTGATCTAGCCCGACGTCATCTCAATACTGAATGGCTAAAAATTCCACGCCGAGACTACAAGAAAATGTGGACAATGATCTCTCACTTTGACTTCAAGGAGCCCATCTAGGCAGGGATTATTCTTTTGTGCAAGAATTTTGGGAAACCCCATGCCCGGGAATTATCCCCTTGGATATTATTTCTTATATGGTATGACCACCAATAAGGCACACTTCAACTGAACTGACATCATCGTCAAACATGTAAACATCTAGATGACAAAGTTTGACGTAGAGAAAAATGTTACATGACCTCTTACGTCCTTTGGCCACTTTCCCAACAGTGCTTGGGAATCTAAGATTTAACAACAGTTGGTGTTCTTAGGGAGGGACCTGGTCAAGTTTCTCCATGGGACCACTACCCTCATATTCAGCGAGAACTAAATTTCCCACATTTTTGTAGATTCAACGATGCCTTCATCTTTCACAAGATCAAGGTAGTCACTGGTGATTAGGGATTCAGATTATCCATGTAGGCCATGGGACTAATTGGTGCATGAGGCCGTTCCTTCATCCAGTTTTTCCAGCACACTTATATTCGGGTGTCCATCTTCTTTGAGTAACCCTTCCTGTTGCCCAAAAATTGTGGGGACAAAATTTTTTTATTAGAGTTTTGTGAGAAGATTTTGGAGGCCCATGTCTTGACTTCCCTCAAGAAGATAACCACGTCAAAATTTCCTTTCATTTGTGCCTTGATTACTCTTTCTCCCTTGCTGCGGCCTAGGGAACAAATAATGAGATAAGAAACCTAAACTTAGCCCAATATTATTTCAGTCGCAAGGATTATGATATTCTTGGGTGAATTGAAAGGTTGATTTTGAAGGGGGTAAACCCCCATGTCTGACACATTGAATAGTTTTGGGCTAATTTCCAAGATGACTGCAACTTTCGGAGGCGACACTACATTAGAATAACAAAAGGGATGGTGGAACAACTCAAGGTCCGGACATTCCCATGGACTTCTTCAGACACCAGGCCCCAAGAGGAACCCAAGTAGAAAGATGTAGGTATAGACAAGATGGACCTCCCTCTAGTCGATTGGTATACACTAGAGATTTTGGATGTCAAGGCCATCTCAAGAGCAGAAATTGAGTGCAGCCACTCGTATTTTGAGAAGGTTTTCCCGAAGATTTTCTGGATGGAAAAATAATTGTTTGGAGCCTTAGGCTCTTGGGCCCCAGAGAAATCCAAAGCCAAAGGAAAGAAGAAGGTTGGAACCCTGACTCAGGTCTCAGACCCCATTTTAACCCGACCGGTGGAGTAGTTGGGTGAAACATTTGAGCACTCCCATAAATTATTGGATGCAGCAAACTTTGGAGTGACTTTTGGTCTTAGGGCTAACCCGTTTGGCTCATGTCCTTCGCTAGGAGTTTCTCCTTTCCTAGATATTTTCTTAAGTGCATCATGTGAATTAGAGATTACTGGAACCATGATAGCTACAAATCCCAAAGTGTCACTCAAAATAAGAAAGAAGAAAAAGGAAGATCGACCCCTACAAAATAGGAATCTAGACCTAGAGCCTGAAGATATACCTGAGGTTGATGTACTTTCTTCCTCATCCTCCTCCAAGAAAGAGGATCAACCAAAGAGTCCTCCAGAGATAGTACAGATCAACGTCAACAAATTCTTCCCCATGGGTGATCTCAGAGAACTACATAGTATGGTTGATAGCACCATAGAATAGATAATGGGGCCAGAAATTGAGGTTTCGGTACAGGAAACAAAATTGCCCAAAGATTTGGCAGTCTAAGAAGGTGTGTCCCGACCAATAGAATCCAAAGAAGAAATTGAATTACTGCAAGAACAAGAAGATAACCCAACCACTGAGAAAATTTTGTCTGTTGAGTAAACTAGACCCTTGAGAATAACTATAACCTTTGACGCTATGTTCCTAAGCCCAATTGGTGATCAGAGCCCGCTAACACCACTTGATAAAATGACTGATAAAGTCACTACAATATTTCAACAGGTAGATCCGAATGAGTTGCCTCAACCGCCTCCAATACCTAGCCCACCTATGAATAACATACCATAGGGTGGTATGGAAGAAGAAACAAGGAACGAAGGAGAACATCCCATTAACATAGAAAACAATACATCCGGAAGGGAACTTAGATTGAACTCCAAGGATTCTTAGAGTTTGAGAATGATAATGAGTGGGCTAGTCACTTTGCCGTAGTGGTTAGTGGAGTCCCAAAAAACCAAATATATGATGACTATCGATGTTCAACTATCACTAGCAAAAATGTTGGCCAAATGCCAAGTTCAAAAGAAGCCCAAGAGGGTTCGTATCCTTCACAGCACCCAAAGGGCCCCAAATGGTAATGTCATGGCAACAATTTCCACCTCTCCAGTAGGAAAACAAGACTTAGAAGTTACTACTAAAGAGTATGTAATCATGGAGGTACCTCTAGGAAAAAGAACTCAACAGTGGTAATTAGACCTCCTAAATGAAGCACATGATATGTCAAAGCAGATAGAGGCCACAATTTCCTAGTGGCAGGGGGAGATCAAGAAATATGAAGAATGGTGGGATAACTCATTGGATATTTTGAACCTGAGATAAGATAATGTGACAACTACATGCATCCTAGGGGACACATCATACGGGTTCCTCCAGACTCAATACTCAAGACTTGCATTCAAAGTCAAAACTGGCAAGCAACTGGTATGAGTACTGGAAGAACAACTGCAGGTGGTCTGGACCCCATCGGAGCAATATGCTGGTTTCATCCAAGAGGTTATGACGATTGATCCTCTTAGCCTCAAGACTTTTACTTGCGTTGATTTCATATTGGGGAAGTTTGATGAAGTGACCAAGGCTCAATTCTGGCCCAAGGGAGGTTTTGATGGCGTGACAATGGTAGAGCTCTCCCAGATATTGCTTAAGTCCTATGACACAACCAATGTGGTTGTATACTTAAAGGACAAGACCGAGGATGCCGACCTCCATTTAGAAAGTTCTGTTGATCAGCGAGAATACCTAAAGGAAATAAAAGAAGATGGCCTACTCAAGATTCTGGAGGCATACAAGAAGTTTAAGGGAGAGTAAAATTTCTTGGACTCTAGGGATCCTTTATCAGAGATGAAGCATAGATTAATTCTTTATTCTTTGAGTGTAAGCTCCTGAGTTCCAGAGATCCTAATCCCAAATTTTGTATTCTTTATAGTGATAATTGTAGACGTCTCTCCTGAGTCAACCGATCACTATCTACAACACATTTTTAGGTTTGTGATCATCTTTCTTGCCATGACCAATCACTATTGGCCCGAAGGTTCACTACAGATGCCTCCAGGGTCCCTAGACATTGTTCTAGCATTTAATATCTTGTGTACGGAGGCCCGCCTGATGACCAAAGTTTAGAAGAGCATTAATGTGGGTGTATAGCCCAAGTCACTTAGGGAGGCTCCATCACATTTGTAGGTACAAGGAAACTTTTTCTAATGGCAGATTTTATAGATCTTCTTTCCTTCTTTCCTCTCTTTTCTTCTTAAATGTTTTTATTATATCTAGAAAATATTGACAACATAGGTAGTTCCGGCTGCAAATATTGTAATATAATGTAAATAGATGGCATAAGGTTAGTCCCTTAGGTATCTTGAGTTTTCTATAAATACTAATTCCAGTGCCATACCAAGGGTCAGATAATTGATGATTTAGTTGTCCACTAGCAATACAAGCTTTCAACTTAACAATATTGTCTTTTAAGATCAAAGTAGATTAATGCTCCCTTGGGGCCACTAGTGTAACTACCAGTGATGCTAGATTTGAAGTTAATGAAAGAATGAGGAACACCATTCAACACTATTCTCTGTGTTTTTTTTTTATTCTCGAGTTAGAAAATGATTTTCATGTTGTATGCTTCCTTAAGTCCTCTATTCCAGTTCTTGCAATGATTTAATGAAATATGTTGTTTCGCTACTGATATACATGTGATTGAGATTATATGTATATGTTGAGCATTTGTTATTTCTTTTTATCGATAACTTTGTTGATGCTAAGGGAATATACATCGTGAATATAGTTATAGATCTATACTAACCCTATCCTATCTTTTGCTATTTTATTTGCCGAATATAAGAAGTGCTTGCATGAAACCTATCATCATTGAAGCTTCAGAGGTTGATGAGTCAAAACTAGCTATCCCCCCAAAAAAATAATCACTTTTCCAACTAAATTAGGCTTGCACCATTGTGACCCAACAACTAGGTGCTTGTAGGCCAGGAGAGCCTGCTCTCCTACAAACTTCTTTTGGAAAAGTTGGCCAATACTCCAATATCCAGTGAAAACTTATCTCCCATTGGCGAGACCGTCACAAAGTCCCATCAACAGATCCTCTTGAAAACTAGGGTTTCTCCTCTCTTAGCGTCATTTGAGTGTTCTGACTAGGCTTCTTCATTTTCGTGCGTAACTCATGCATGGCCCTCATTCCTCCTATCTATCCTTCCTTCATACTATGGGCATTCATAGGCTCAAAGTCCTTATTCTCCACAATGGAAACAAGTTCCATGAAAATCTCCTCTTCCTGTTCCTTTCCCTCTTCCTCTTCTTCTTTGATCCCTATTATTTTGATCACGGGAATGATTGAAATTGTTTCTCCTCTGATTTTGAATACTACTTGACTCATCATTATTTTATTGATCTTCATTTCGGCCTCCATAAGACCATCCCCCGGATCTTCCACCGCGACCTCTTCCACCTTGCTTGATTTCAAACTTCTTGTTGAACTTCTCTTCTGCTCTTATTGAAAAATGGTATGCCTCTTCAATGCTGGTCATTCTAACCATACTCAACTCATCCTAATTACTTGGCCACAATCCATATAGATAATAGGTAACTTTTTGCTTCTCAGATTCTGCATGACCTGTTCTATTGAGGACTCGGTAGAACTCGTTTGTATACTCCTGCACAAATTTTCCCACTTGTTTCAACCCTTGCATTTTCCTCAGCAGATCAAAATAATAATCAATAGGAATGAATTATCTCTTAAACTTCTCCATGATTCCATCCCATCTTTTTATTTTCTCTTTTCCTATTCTATTCCTCTCCAACTAAATCTCTTGCCACCAAATTTTTGCATGACCCTTTAGTTTGGCATTCGCAAATTTGACACGATCTGGATCTTCGACATCTTCATACTCAAAATATTCTTCTAGATCATTTATCCAGTTGATCATCTCCTCTCATTTAAGATTTCCCAAAAATGTGGGAACTTCAATCTTGGGTCTCTTTCCAATCTTGGAAATGGCCCTCAAAATCCTATCATGTTCAGGATCTCTAGGCATTTCTAGTGCTTCCTAAACACCTTGTCCTTCTTCTTCGAATTCCTATTCACTTTCATCTCTAACCACAATATTCATTCATCTACGCAAATCCTCTTGCAATGCTTTCACTTGTCTCTAGAGGACTCTAAAACCCTCTTCTGTCACACATGCAACTCTCCTGCCATGGTTCCTTCGTGGAGGCATTTTCGGCTCTTATCACTCGAACCCACAACCACAGTCCTAGTGCAAAATACCTCACAGTCGGGGATCTGTCTATACATTCAAAAACTCCTTCTCTGTTACCACTTAATGAAGGGTGATCCCCTTATTAACACAAACACACAACAAAATTGAGAAAAATAAGATTTAAAAAGACCAAAAATGGGCTTTCTATTATCCACAATGAAATTACAATATTCAGAAATATAACATGCACATTCATAAATGAAACATGCACAACCACATGGGCATTTTATTACAATATTCTGCAAGATAGAAGCACCAAATACGTAAACTAAAATTGCATGGACATGCCTACAGGCCTTCAATATATAAACCATTTTAACCACCCAAGAAGATTCTAGAAATTTAACCCTAAAGTTTGATGCCAACCATCCCTAATATATTATTATTTATTTTTATTACATTAGAATAGGCCCAAACAACTTTGGAACCCAAAAATAAATTTTGATGAAACTTTAACATTTTCAAGTTCAGGTAGCGCAACTTCCAGAGACCATAACACATCACCATTGACCCGATGGGCCGTTGTAACCCTATTTTAAAAATTCCATGAAGTTCTCTACAACCCTTGATTAGTGTGAGCTCAAGTAAGCCAAGGTTTAGGTCCCATTTGGATCCTCTAAAGTCTTCAAAACTGAATTTGAAATTTTTGTACCCTACTGCCAATATCAAAAATATCCAATATCTACAAAACTAGACTTGATCTAGCAATGAAACTTTACAGGTAGGCTGATACAATCAGTGTGAACCTCCACGGAAGAAAATAGAATATTATGAGCTCAAATGGAAAACTTACTAAAAATAGTAACTTTCCAGAAATAGCAACTCTGCACAAAATAACTCTTATTGAAAAGAAACCAGAAAATATTTTTGGGTGATGCAAGATTTCTTTTACACCCTGGATTATCATGCATTATTTATCATTTGGACTATTGCAAAAATTTTATTACTCCCATCCTTCTCATAAGTGATGCATTGGTCATTCTCTATTAGCACTTTATATCCATTTTAAGTGAGTTGTCTAACACTCATCAAATTGTGCTTTATACTAGGGGCAAAATAAACATTCTGAATTTCTTGTTTCTCACCTTGCTTGGTGCGGATCATAATAGATCTTTTTCCCACAACTGGAACAATTCTATTGTTCCCCATTCTAATTTTATATTTTATATTTTTATCAACGAAAGAGAAAAGACTTTCATTACCAGTCATGTGGTTGTTGTAACTGTTGTCTAAATACCATACCTAATGGCTTCCTTCTTCACGAATATTGCACATGATGAAGGTTGTGGGATTATTTTCATCACCTACTTTCACATCAACAACGTTTGAATTTTTCTTTGATTGATCACCTTTCTTTTTCTAGCAATCACTTGCATAATGCCCAAATTTATGGCAATAATAACACTCAATATTTCTCTTGTTGGACCTATTATTCTTCTTGCCTCCTCTAAAGGTTTTCTGAGAGCTTCTAGCTCCCTTATTGATGCCTACTCATCTTGAGCTTTGTCCTCTAGCATTTTTTTGTTTGGATTTTCCACGACCTCTACCTCTTGAGCCTCATCCAGAATTATTTCTTCCCCTCCCTCTGCCTCTTGCATTGGCTTGAGATTTCAAATCTTGCTCTTGTGAAGAATTTTCAGACCTACTAAGCCACTTCTCATGGGTTTGGAGAGAACCCATTAAATCATCAATAGTCAATGTTGAGAGATCCTTTGCCTCTTCAATAAAAATAACTATTGTATCAAATATTGAGGGCAAACTTCTCCATATTTTCTCTATGATTTGTTTCTCCTCCATTGTTTCTCCATTGGTTCTCAACTAGTTTATCAAACCAGAGAGTCTTGAGCTGAAATATGAAATGGGCTCACTGTCCATCATGACAAAAGTCTCAAAATCTCTTCGAAGCATCTAAAGCTTCACCAAACAAACTTTGCTAGTCCATTTGTAGCTTGTGTGGAGCATATCCCTAGCTTCTTTGCAATAATCTGTTGCTTCTATTTAGGGATAGATTGCCTCTGCCAAGGATGTCTTAATTAAGCTCAATGCTTTTGCATCTTTCCTCCTTGACTCCTTCAACTGAGTCTTCTAATTGCTTGTGAGGGTAGAAAATAGATTTGGGTCAGTCACATCCACATAACCATTGACCACTAACTCCCATAAATATTTTGCAACCATTATGGTCTTCATCTTCTTTTCCCAAACATCATAATTTTTTCTATTGAAAGATGGTGGCTGCTGCCATCTCTTTTTTGCATCTCCAACCATGTATCCTATGTAAGAAATTCAAATACCCTGAAAAAAATGACCAAACTCACAAGGATTGGGGGCCAACTGGCTTAGATACCATGTAAATAATTTTAGACTTAATCTATAATCTAAAAACTACTCACACATAATTCTTTGTATTCACCAAATAACTAAAATCCACAAAATAGGGTAGAGAATAAACACAAATAGAAAGATGGAGATATGCAACCTTCTTCTTGCTTCTATTAATCTAAAAAAATAGGTTCTACAATAAACTAAACTTGCAACAATAGGGGCTGCATACAAAATATCTTGAGCTTCTCAGAGCTCTCACAAAAAGTCTCGAGCAATCACTAGTCAACTAGACAAAAAACTCATACAGTTGTTGCCATAAAACAAAGCATTACAAAAACATCGTGTTGCTACTCTGATTTCACATATCTCTGCTCTAACTAAATCTGGAAACAACTTTTCCTTTTATAATTATTTGTTGTTGCTAAACAAAACCAAATCAAATTTGAACTTATCAGCCAAAGTCCACAAAAGTATGATATAAAGTTATCTTCTAACAGTCTTCATAAAATATGATTTACTCTTATCAGCAATAAATAAAGGAGATTTATTTTAGAAGTCAAAGAGGGTCAAGACAATCAGGTTTGATTCTAAAAATCCAACAACTCGATAGGTCAAGTGCAAGAGTTCACTTACAACTACCAAGAGTAGAAGGAATAGGGCCTGTCAATTTGTTATTTTGGAGACTAGCTGATGTTAAATTGGTGTAGTTCCCAATGGTGTCACGATAAATCCAAATGACTCAAATAATAAATATTACCAATGAAAGGGGAAATGACTCCTTCAAGCCGCTTTCTAGGAAAAATAAGGGATACAACATTGCTTCACAAATCACAGGCCACACTGAACCAGTAACACCGAACCAGTTACAGTGATGGGTATGAGTAGAAAGTGATTTCATTGGATTTCTTTATTAAATTAGACTGGTTTTCTTAGATTTCTTCTCAACCAAACTGGATCGTCTCAGTAACATTACCAGGACAAGACACTAAGTATTCAAAGGATTCTTTGGAGTGAGCAACTGACACATTCAATGCTGACAACATTATTGGAATCAGCAAAATCAACATGGTTTACAAGAGTGTTGAAATTTTCTTTGGTTTACGAAGTGAAGAAGCGGTCATTGTAAAGATATTGAATATAGAGAATTCAATGAAGTTAGAACAATTTTTAAATAGAGATCTCAATGCATTAATCCACATTCGTCATCTCAATCTGGTGGAAGTGAAGGGAAGTTCTCAGCCAAGCGAGCAATTTGTGACATTGGTGACTAAGTTTTTACCTAATGAAAACCTAGATATGACCACTCATGGTGTCCAGGAGCAGTTGGACTTGACGAAGCCTCTGAATGTAATGATAACCACAACCCAGACATTAGTTTATCTGCACAATATATGTGACTCTCCTATCATCTATTGCCATTTAAGGCCCACCTATATTCTTGTGGATGAAGGCTATGAAGTCCATGTGATTGATTACGATATAGTTGTCATACTATGGAGTCATGTACAAAAAGAGAGCACATAAGTTTCTAGGGGAGCCATTGGGTACATAGCACTAGATAAATATTACAGATTTGTTGCAAAGTTTTGTACAATATATGTTATATTGAAAAGGGTAGAGAGTATATCTTCGTCGCAATTTTTAATCAATATATTCATTGTTTTATAGGATAGAGTATGATATTCATTGTGTATATGCAAAGATTACTATTATTGATGAGCAGTAGGTGAGTTCGATAGTCGATGTCTACAACTTTTGTGTAATCCTCATGGAGATGATGACTCGCAGCAGACCAACTAGAGGTTTGGTTTTTTAGAGCTGCAAAAATAACCATTTGGTGCATGGAATTAATTTATCTAGAATAGGCATATTCTACAATAAGGTCCTTATTCTTGGATTAATTAATCCTCAAAACGAAAGCTGGAATAAGGTTTGGACCTCTATTCTGCGTTTGGATCCTATAATGTGGAATTGGAATAAGGATTATTTTTTATTTTTTAATTAATTTGAACAATATGTATTTTTAACTTATTAAAAAATTATAATTATAAAAAAAAAATTTCTTACAAATTTTAATTTTTGAACTTATCATTTTTGTTGCTGGTTTTTTAATTAAAATATATATGTTTTTTTAACTTATATATTTTTAAATTAAAATATGTATTATTAACTTTTAAAAAAATAAGATTATAAAACAAATTAATTTTTTGCAAATTAAAAAAAAATATTTTGATCGGTTCAAATTTTAATTTTTTAATTATTAACTTTAAAAATAAAAATTTAAAAACAAAAAAAAATAAAAAAAATTATTTAAAACAATTATTAAAAAAATAAAAAAAATAAAAAAATATATATATAATAAAATAATAATAATAATAATAATTTTCATGACGGATCCCCCGACGACTTATACATTTTGTTCTAATTTCGAATCCATAAATAGCATATTCTGAAATTAGAAATGAATTCCAAGTTTTTTTGGAATTAATTAATGCAAGCATTGGCCCAAAAATGGGCATTAGTTTTCTAATTTCGGAATTCATAAAAAGGCCACAAACAACAGATTAATTTGTTCTCGAATTAAATAATGCCTATTGCAAGTTAATATAGGAACCAGGCCCGTTTGAGGCCCGTTTGCAACTAATCTGTTATTAAAATTAAATTTATTTAGATCAACATATTCATAAGGATGGCCAACTCATAACTTTTCTAACAGGGATTATAACAATAACAATCCAACATGCTGTGCGAACCCCAGTCACATTCTCCCCCAGATGCATGGTCTTCATTTATACACGCATCGGAGCACTGTTCTTGCCTTATACCAAGGCATATTCCCTTAAAGTGACCGCTGTGGAATCTACATTTATCACCCATGCACGCTGATCATATTACAGATGTATAACTTGTTAATGTTATTTTTAAGCGAATAAAATAAAATCATTAATATCAGCAGATAAAAGCTAAAGGAAGAATAAAATTTACCAGAAGCTGTGAGCAATAAAAAAATGAAAAAAACACGCTTCTCGCTATAAGATAGCTTTTTAATTTAAATTTTTTTTTAATAAAACACAATAAAATCGTTCATATCAGCAGAGAAAAGCTAGAGGAGGAATATGTATTAACAAAAGCTGCGATCAATAAAACCATGAAAAAAACATACATGCCCTTCGCCATGTAAGCAGTAACAACTGGAGATGATGTATTCTGCCAGCAAACAATTACTCTTTATACACGGAGTTTAATTTCTTATTATTAGTTTATTTGGACATTTGATCATGAGTAATTCGTTTGGAGTACTTGTATAATATACTCATCATACTCAGTGGACGAGGCCCCACCACTAGCACCAACCGTTGATCGAATGCGGCGATATATGTATATATAATAAAATCAATACATCGATATATTCATACATAATAAAACCAACTTAGCGATACGAGAAGATATGATAATGTTATAATTTATTTACTAGCACTTGCACCATCCGGGTGCAAGGATTACGCTGATTAAGCATATAGTGTTCAGTTTCTAAAGCTCAATTACGTAAATTTATAATTTTTTATATATATTGAATTGTAAATCATTAAAGATTGTTTTATTTCTCTCCAATATCATATAGTGTATATTTACAAATGAAGGAAAAGTAAAAAACTTTTGAAAACATGCAGCTGGAATATTCCATTTATCAGTACTGTACTAAAACAGAGCTTTAAAACAGGGCACCAAATTTATACTTGACTACATTTGAGAGTGGAATGCCTGGCAAGGATAGAAGTACTCTAGAACATAGCTGTAACAATATTGGAGATGGTATAACAATATAACATACAATATCACCAGACTTTTACAAAATAAAAAAATTAACATACAAAATTCTTCCCTTGGATAAAGTAGATGCAACATATTACAATAAACTGTGTTTTAATTTTTTTATTAAAAAAACTTGATTCAAGTACTCATGGGGAAAGAATCAGGAGAAGAAAACCCCCAGTCATTGCAATTATACAAAATGTAAGGATTAAGAATTCTTCAAAGAAGGGTGCACTAATGAGCAGGTTTATGCCATTTAATTCTGGAGATGGTGTAAGGAAAAATCATTACCTTGATATTACTCTCAGATCATAATATTACTCTGAGGTCACTGATGAAGGACAAGATACATTGTATTTATATTGAGTTGAGAATCTTACTTAATGATATTAGATAGACATATAATCTAGATGTGTTTCCTCAATTTTACGTAGGAAGGTATACGGATGGTTTCGCATTTTGGTGAGTCTGTCAAAGGAGAACGCTGGTTTTATTCGTAGACCATTTAAGCTTTTGACTCTTGAAAGAGCTGTAAATGTCAAGCCTTTCTTTTCTGTTTTCCCAATGTCAATCGTTGCTTTATCTAGGGTAAGTCCTTGTGATTTATGTATAGTTAGTGCCCATGCCATTGTGATTGGTACTTGTCTTCTGCTACCAAGTGACACAGGTATTATTGGAACAAGTTTGGGGTCTGCTTCATTCCATGGTGGTCCTATGTAGTTGTCTATTCTTGCGACGACATATAATGGTACATCTGGTGGTTTTGAATTGGCATCGTATACAATGTCTACAACTTCACCAAGTGAGCCATTTACAAGCCCTGCTTCTGTCCAGATATTTGTTGTAATCATGATTCGTTGTCCTTGGAAAAGTAGTACTTGGATATCAAGTTGTTCATCGTCTGTTACATTGTTATTACAATTCCTCATTTTTGTTGTTATACTTAAAGCTACTGGTCGATTTAATTCTTTTAGCATCTTCTTATTGTGCAATTTTACTAGGTCGTTCGTAGAGAATAAGTGAGTTGCCTTATCAAAGTCTTCTTTTTGATCTGGCATGATTTTTGTAAATGCACGTGTCATAAGTAGTTCCCAATCCTTCTCCATTGGTTCTGCATTTCGTATGTTTTGCAATGTTTGGCGGAATTGTTTTTGTATTGTAGATTCTCCTTGTTGTCGGAACAGTGTTTCAAGGGTGACAACTGTAGTGAATTTGTTCCACAAAAGACTCAATGTTGTTTGTCCCATGTACATGGGCTTGTCCATTACAGGTGCTAATTGTGCTAAGTCACCAACCAGGATTATGGAGACACCACCAAAGCATAGGCGTTGGTTATTGGGGAATGCTTGGCATAACCTGATATCTATTTTTTGGAGTAACTTTGGTCCTATGAAGCTCATTTCATCAATGAGGATGTATCTTATGCTCTTCATTTGTTCTTGGAATGTTGTTAATGCTTGTCCTTGTAGTGGTTGCATTTCTTTAATAGGTATTCGTAACTCTGAATGAATGGTCGTAGCTTGGATGTTGAATGCAGCAACTCCACTTGGTGCTAGTGTAAGCAATTGGTTTTCTTATTGTGGTTTGTTGTTGTCTAGAATAGATCTTATGCATGCTATCAGGTATGATTTTCCTATACCTGATGTTCCTCAGATAATCATGTATAAGGGTGTTATGGCAACAGTGTTACTATGCATTACAATCGTGTTTATAGCTAGTGCTTGTTGCGTAGATAGTAAATAATTATGCTTTTTTCTGTTAGGAATTATTTTTACACTCCGTGTATCTTTTTTATGGTTGTCTATAAACCTTGTTGCTGTTTGGTGCAGTTGTTGGGGTATTGGATTGTCGTTCCACTTATTGTTGATGTCAAATTCACGTCTTCCGAGCATTTCAATATCGTTTATATATGTATTGTTTGATGGGCCCATTTGTGATCAGCTCTGCCATTCATTAGCTTGTTCTATGATTCTCGTATTGTTATTGGAATCACTACTATTATTTTGATCTCCTTCAAATTCAGATGTAGTACTTGTTAGGATATGACGTTCAACGTGCCATACACTGTATGTCTTGTTATACATATCTCTCCAATTCAGTTTTATTGAATCATTTGTGAGTCCTATGTCTTGTTCAATGTCACAAAAATGCTTATATAAGAGGAGTTCAGTCCAACAGAATAGTTCAAATTGTTCTATATCTTCTTCTGGTATACTATAAAACTTGGGGTATACATTAACTATGGCTTTGATTGGTCGTCTTTTCCATTTACACAGTTTGCAATTTGTAGAATAGGAAAAAGTTCTTGCTGATTCAAGCAATGTTACTATTTCTAATTCAGGAGGCCTCTTTATGTAAGTATGTATGTAGCTGTGCTTTGTCTCTGTGCTAGTACTTGATCTTGTAATTCGTTGTAGAACCTTTCTCCCAACATTCAAAGTTGTAAAAGGATGGCTACACTCTATAAGTGGTAACTTCTGTAACATATGGCATGTTTCTTGTGAACCTATATATCTCGCTCTACAATTATCTCTATCATGAATTTCCGATATGCTATGACTGCTGGATTGCTTGCTTCTTGGTTTGCACATATTCTTTTTAGTATATTAGTACATGTCTCTGATCTACACTCTGCTTTAGATGCATACTTAGCTATGTACTTCAAGACATGCGCTCGAGAGACAATAGGTTGACAATCGATATTAGCTCTCCATATTTGAAGCATTTGTCGGTGATGAATATTTAACCTATCATCGTTCCTTGCAGGTTCATACTTTTTCTTTCCATTGCAATCACATGTTAGTGTAGATGTGTTTTGCTCCTTCCATGGAGCTTTGTAACGACATTCTTTTTTATTCCCCTTCTTCCAGAGACAGGTTCCTTCTCTGCACTTTGTATGCCTTTGGACACGATTAACGATTTCTTCATAGTCCTTTATTAGGTCAGTAGAAAATATATCAGGCATATCCAAGAGGCATGGATCATCAATTGGTAATCGAAACACTATATTACTTCTTTCACTTACATTGCGGGGATTCCAAGTAGTTATGCATTTGTCGAAGAATGTTCTCACTTTTTCAATCTCCGTGTTGTCATCACAAAATAAACTACTCAAAAAGATTCTAGAACAACGATTCCTACTATAAAACTACTCAAAACAACATCCATTTCAGATTACAATATAGTAATCAGATACAGACAGTAACTCTAAGCAAAAGAAATAAAAGACATTACAATATAGTATAACTATGGAATCAATTTGAGAAATATATCAGAGTTCTGTTCTGGCAAATAGTTTTATACAAATAATTATGGAATTTTATATTTCTGACGAACAAAACAAGGTTCTAGCAAACATCTTTAAGTCTGCAAATAATAATAATTATGGAATTTTAAGACAATACGCAAAATGTTTAACAAAATGTCAGTCTGAATAAGAGCAAAGTTTGCTTGAACTTCTGATTAGTGATGAAAAACAAGGTTGGGTAAGAAATATAACCGGTTGGCTGAAAATCTTGAATTCTTTGGTGAGGAAAACCTGCACAAAATATACACATTGAATATGAATGGAAAAGACAAAAGAAGCAACAAAAGGAACACAAAAGAATGGAAACCTGGAAAGAATGGAAACCTGGCGGTTAAAAATGCCCTAAAAGAGGGAGGAAGCAACAAAAGCAGCAATTTCAAATTCAGAACAAGTAATTTCATGCGAGAGCAATATTTTACACAATGTAAAACTCAACAAAACTGGTAATTTTTATGTAGTAAATAAATTAGTAAGAAATGGCCTGTTTGCCACATCATGTAAAATTGTTCGGTTGTTGAGTAGCATGCTGGCAGTAGCAGCCGTCCATCCACAGTAGTAGCCGTCCATCCATTGTAGCACGTCCAAACCCTTTCTGATGGGATACGTTTATCTCTTAAGCTTGGTGTCGGAGCAAGCACCTCTCTATCTCACGAAAATTCTTGACAAACAACAGCTTGGTGTCGGAGCAAACACCTCTCTGTCTCACGAAGGGTTGCACGGTGGCGGAAGCAGCAAAAGGTGGGTTGTGAGCAGCACAATGGCAGGAAGAATGCCGACATTTTCCTCTCCAAACCCTTTCAGTCCAAAGTTCACGATGCCGGCAGTTACTGACTATTTTACGACTTGAACTGGCCACTTCTGGTTAAAGTGGGTGTCCCTACGGGTAAATAGCCTAATCGGCTAAATTAAATAGTGGTTTCCATGCAATTTGTGTTCCAAATTCCTTTCATAACATGGCTCAAATGAGGTCCTTTTATCCATTTCAGCCAACTGGATTGCAATATCTTGTCTCGTCCATTTCAACACTAGGCCCTACCTTAAACATACAATTGATCCTAGATTGGCTGTTAGGACAAAATTGTCCTAAATACCTATGGAGTGATACCTTACTAAGAATAGACATATTACTTTCCAATTTAATCTTTTAAGATCATGATATTATTAATGAAATTGAATTGTGTAGTAGCTTTTGAATCAAAGTCATTGACTTATGTTTCATAAGTAGTAGTTCACAAGATCTTATCTCTCACAATAGTGAAGCATTAGGCAATTTAAGTCATGCGTCCTAGTATAACTCTAACTCAAGTATGCTTAACAATGTAGTTTCCCCATGTTTAAGCTCATTTAGCTTCTTAAGTTATTTGCAAAACCTACAAAAGTGTTGTGTCTTTTAAAACTTTTATGCAAAGATTGGACTCTGTGGTCATTTAACTTGAAAATATCAATATGGCTCATTGGATTTGTCAGGTCTCACAACATAGTTGATAAATCATGTTTAAATTTAGAGTTGTGTTCATTAATATGTGTATGTAAAATGATATTTATACTATTCAATGCAGCTACTTATAATATTAAGTGCACGGTGAAGATATAACTTTTTTATCCAACTCTAACATGTTAAACATATGTAATAGTAAATAAATCAAATTTTATCTAGCAGCCAATCTAAATTTGATTGGTTTTATTTTCCTATTATGTTCCCTTTGTTTTTGTGTGTATGTATAGACACACACACACGTGTGTGTGTGTGTGTGTGTGTGTGTGTGTGTGTGTGTGTGTGTGTGTGTGTCTGTGTGTGTGTGTGCATACATATATGTTTATATGTATGTACATAGATACATATATACATATGTTATTTTTTCCTTTTTGAAATAAAGACAACAATAAAAAGTGTGTAGACATTTTACAAAAGAAAATCATGTGTCTAGTAGAAAGACCTTGCTATTTGCTAGAAAAGGTATATCCAAAAGAAAATATATATTGAAAATAATTATCAAATTACATATATTTGAAAAAATGTGTATGACCAAAGTGGAAAGACCCATCCAAGGCTTTTATGTAAAATTTAATTTTCAATTTTGAGTATCTTACATATTAGACATAATATTGCTCATCATACTTACATACATATATAGATGGAGAAAACTAACAAAGGCCTATAATTATAAGCCTTATGTCTTTTTTTTTGGTTATATAGAGTGCAACTACAAAAATTGATTTATATTTGGAAAGATAATAGATTCTTATAATCTTCAACAAAGTATTATGAAATAAGATGATTGGGAGAAATTTGATTAGTTTCACTAGGTTTGAATTTAGTTTATTTCTTAGATATGAACTCATGCATTATTAAGATGAAAAATTAATTTGTTCAGATTTATACATTGATGATACATTCAAATCTAAATATAATTAATGCTTTTAATTCACATAAAGCTATCAAACTAGAATTTCTTACAAATATAATGCATGTATATTAATTTAAAGCTAAAGTTTCTTTTCTCCACAAAATTGAATATTGTATTGTGTTGTGATTGACAACAATTTGTATAAAGTGAAGGAATGTCATTAATAATTGGACTTTACTCAAGACTAAATAAAATATTGATCCTTGCCCACTCAATATTCAATAAATTTTAAATGAAGGTGGAGATGATAGGAAGCAAGAGATAGATAAAAAAATGTAGTTTGAAGATCCATAGAAGAAAACCATTCGGGCTAATTTGTTTAAATAATATATTGTTTAAAAGCCTTTTTAACAATTTTATTTTGTTTATCTCCTGCACTCATTGTATTCCATCAGAATACAAATCCTTTAGACATTTTGTCGAGTAGTTGATGTGCCATAAAGCATGCTTCCACAATTTACGTGCATGCCTAATAGAATATTGGAAACTACATCATAGAGGTGAAAACCCCCTTTCTATAATGATTTCATGAATGTGCATACTCTATTCTAAGCCCTTATGTTTGTAGCCTATGAGTACGGTGGTAATACTAAACTGATCAGGTAAGACAACTACACATTACAATTTTCTGTAAAATTTTAAATCCTTTAAAACAAATGTACTGAGAGATACTAATTTTTAAAAGAAATTTATTTAGCAAAGAAATAAATTATTAAATTTATTATAAAATATTAAAAGAACAAAAATAATCAAGAAAAGCCTATTGAAAACATTATTTCTAAAACCTAAGAAATAAAAATTGGAACTTCACAATTCCATTTATCTCTCTTGCACATAGAGAACATAATAAGAACACCAACAAAAATGTACATTCCATGAATACATTCTCTTCCATACATAAAAATCTCAAATATATCATCTACCATTAACACTATCTAGGTATCAAAAGATTCAAAGCTAGTTTTAACCTATAAGAAACTAATAATGTTGAAATAATGATGTAATCACCATCAACATATTTTTTTTAAGAAAAAGTGGATATACCACTTGTATCGTCTTAAAATGGAAGCACTTCCATGTTAAGAGTGTTTAGCCCTCCTTAGGGGACATTTTTGACCTCTACCATATCATCATCCTGTTTCTGTATCATCTCATGCTTCTGTGCTGGTTCAGGACCCTGATTGGGCCTCTCCAGGCACCTCCTACCCCACCTGGCATATTTTCCAGGGTTTCTGACCCCCTGAGTCAGGGTCAACCTCGACCTTGACCTAGGTCCCCTTTAAAATTAGGAAACTTGTCGGCTGCCAGGGCTCATCAAAAATTTAGTTTTCCCGCTTTCGGGTCGGCTGTTTCAAGTTCCGAAGCATTGATTCCTAAATTATATTTAATATAGGTCCTTTTCTAGGGGCATGGATCTAATTAGAATTTAATTATCCTATGTAGGCCTCCTTAGAAGATTGTGCCCCAATTTGATATAAAAGGAAGCATTTCTCTCTCATTTTCTCTAAGCCTTCTAAGTGCAAAAAGCTCTAATCAAGATTTTGTCAAGAAGCATAAAGTCCAAGCATCCATTGCCAAGCTTTCAAGGTGTTCAAGTATTCTCCTCAAGCATTCAAGTTCTCCATTGAAGATCAAGGATTCAAGCTCTCAAGCCTTTGAAGGGATTAGGTGCAAACATTCAAGATTCATCATCCAAACCCTAGATCTAGCCATCATGGTGGTGTGATCTTCCTTCAAGATCCTTTGTTTCTCTTCAAGACTCTTTCATCATCTCTTCAAAGTGGATTTAAAGCATACAATCATGGAGGTTTATGGTTCATATTGAGTTCATGCTTTCATATTTACATACATTCAAATTTCAATTACATATCTATTGAATATCATAGCTTTATTGTTAGATTCAATTCTACTACATGTTAGCATTTTGTACTTTATTGATTTCAAGGTTAATTCCTAAATTGGGGTTTGACTAAGGCAAACCCCTCCCCCACAACAAAACAATCTCCTTTTTCTTGTAGGTACAGGTACAAAACAGTGGATTTGAACCCAGATCTGGATACCCTTTTCAGCAAACTTTCAGGATTTGCAAACAAAGTCACTTTCAGATCTGTGCAGGTCAGGGTTGACATTATTGGGTCAGGGTTGACATTTGTGGGTCAAGGTCAACATTTTTCATAAGACGACATCAGAATGGAAAATTATTTCTGGGTTTTGTTTGTCTCTGCGTTTCGGTTCAGTATCAACTGTCAGTTTTTCCAGAAATAGTCTACAGACCTCAGAAAATAGCATTCTTTGATCTGCAATATTTCAAGGTTAGTGCATTTCTCAGATCTTTTCAATTGCAGTCATATATCATTTATATACATAGAATTAATAGAATTTAAGGTATCTCCTTTATTATTCTCCTTTCCAAATAGTTGATTCATTTGTGCATTAACCCTTTTCTTGGGTTGATCAACTTGGATCTCCCATTTGTACATTTGAGGACAAAAAAGGAACATCTTATCTTCTCCTTAATCACAATTGCAATACTTAATCAATACAATTCAATTAAGGTTAAGGAATCCAATACAGTCTAGGTAATTCAAAGAACAATTTACACATCAACACTTTACATTTCAAGATAATCAATTTATAAATCAAATCCACCCCCCAACACACATATTTTATCTTATATTTTGGTAACGCATCTCCATTCCATCCGTTACACCACTGAATAAATATTAATATAATAAGAAGTGGTTTGAGAGCTCAAACGGGAAATAACCAATAAGAAAACCCAAAATCTTTATTGAATACAAGAAAAGAAAGTATTACAACCTATGACCTACCAAATACAAGCAATTTCACTGTGCATTGACATTGAGAGTCAAGATAAATTGATCTAGAAACAACGAGCATGCATATAGAATATGGTGACCAAAAAATATCAACATATTACACTAATACCAAATATATCCACAATGAATCTAATACACCAGAGGAATCGTCATAGAAAATTATGAACCTTTCCCAAACAAAAAATTACAAACACTTAGCATGTTCTTCGAATTACTCCTCCATTGTGTCTGTATCATGTGGCACTGAGTCCGGTTGTGATTTGCTAGACCAACCCAAAGACTCAAAATGCCAAGCAGAGACAAGTTGTGCCTGTGTGTTAATTTCCCATCCCAACGCCTGTTTATCTTCTTCCCAAGAATGATGGGCCAAATCACCCTCTAACCGACCACAATCCTCTTCATTCTGTTCTTGACCAGGAATCACCATGACAGACCAGCTTGTACCAACCAAACTCTGTCAAATTCCAGGAGGTTCCACCATTGTATAAGTTGTTTGAATATAGAGAAGGGTAACCTGGACAACTGGTAGTGAAGGAGGAGGATTATTTGGCATTTCCATTAGTTTGAGCAATGCATCAACTACCAATTCTACTTTTTCCTCTAATTCATAACCCAAAACAGAACCTATTGAATGCAGCGCCCCTTTAAGCTGTCAAAAAGTTTGCCTTTCTAGTGACCTTTTAATACTGTCAAAAGTGACCATGTAAGCATGGTTCATTAGAAGTAGATGTCAAGGAAACAAACCTCCCACTAGTGTACGTCTTGTCCATAGGTCGTATATCTGCATTTCTCTTTGTAATTTCTTATCTTCCCAAAAGCTATGCTTAACAACTTTGAATGCCAAAATTTCCAATAAATGAACTGATTGAAAGAAGTCCATAGCATTTGAAAGAAATATCGAAACAAGATGCAATGGATATAAAAACTGTTTGGATCTTGGCGCCAAATTTACCTACCCAATGACCAGCTTTATGGCTGACCGAGTAATAGCAAAATGAGACACAAACATATCATCCAATATGGAGTCATCAATATTGTGGGGGAGGACATCTTCATCTTCAGAAGGTATGATGTGGATTCTGAAGTTCTTCGAAAGTATTTCATCATGATAACTTGCACATTGTTCGCACTAAGCACATACCATAGCTCGAGTTTCCATTGCCAATATTTTTCATGTACACTAGAATGAAATGAGTTTAAATAAATATTGCCCATTATTATCATTTACCTGCGTACACTTTCAAATCTCATTCAATCTGTGATCATTAAATGAATAGGTCTTTGATTTAGGAGAAACAAGGAATTCACTTGCGATCAGGATGATTACTCATGCGAAATCACTTATATTTTCTATATAGACCCTAAATGGGAATATATTTATACATGTGTCCCTCAACCTTGTGGTAATTTTAAATTTGGTGGCCACTATTTTCTAACATCACTAGGTACTTGTAGCTTACATGCTTGGCAAATTACTTTCCGCTGTCAAGTAATGACCAAAAATCAATGACATAATCCTTCCCCTAAATATAATTTGTAGCAAAATCCTTACCCCACATGGAACATGACCAGTCACCAATGTAAATAAGCATTGAAGCATGCCATAGAGGATACCTACATTAATTGATCCATCAGTACAACCATGTATAATTACATAGAGTGCCCTTGAACTCAGAGAAGAATGACACTATGTGGCATATGATGTCAGTCTTGTACTAGCTGATCTCATTAGCTTGATGCAATTATAGTGATGTAACAATGTATCTCCCATACTCACAATTTCTACATAAAATACTTTTACATTTCAATTTATCTAAGGCCACCAACCTATGCAGTTCATATAGCTCTCCTGGAATCAGAACTGGCAATGTAAACATTATATCAGTACCTTCACAACCCAAGTTGGACAAGTGGTCAACAATCCAATTACCTTCCCTAAGCATAAGGGATAAGAATATGCAAGGAAAGCTATCTAAGATATGCCAGATTTGCTTCAATATATATTCTAGCTTCCAATTGTGGGATTCTCTTTTAACACAAGTATTTATGATTATCATCAAATCACATTCTACAGGAATGTCAATGAACCTGCTCTTTTTGGCTAGAATAAGTCCTGCACCCAATGCTTGTCCTTTTGCTATTTTATTTGACCCTAAGGATAATGGAGAATCAATACATGCCAATAAACTTCCTTGTGAGTCTCTAATACATGCACCCAAGCTTGATATTCCAGGATTTCCACATGAGGCTCCATCAAAATTCATTTTTGCTACATGTTGATCTGGAGGAGCCACCTAATAGTTGATCGATCTACTTTCCCTGATACCTACTTTGGGACTCTCCAGCCCATTGGAATGGTGATTTTTTCCCAATTTCTCAATAGTACGCCGTCCCATTATGTCAATACAGTATTGTAACCATAGTGACATATACTAGCATTCACTACTTCAGATATTCACTTCTAAATGCCTTCCAATACTATTTCCAAAGTTGATAGTTCATTTCTAAAAATCCTTTTATTTCTCTCCCACCAAATCGACCACATAACTAAAGTTGGAGTGCACTTCCAAATATTAACAAAAAGTGAGTCATGATGAAGATCTGGCAGTGATTGAAATAAATCCCACATCTTGTTGGGTAAGGGAGTAAAGTAGTAGAGTTTGCAAAGGACAAAGGACCAACATTCTTATGCAAAAGGACATTGTAGTAGCAAGTTATCTAGCACCTCAATCTTTTCATCACACAATGTACATTTAAAATATTGTGTGATGCAGAACTTTTCCAATCGGTCAGTAGTAAGAATCCTATTTTTTAATGCAAGCCATGCAAAGAACCTTGCCTTAGGAAGGACATCATGATTCCAACAAAAGTAATAAGCATGAGAAGGGACCTTATTAGAATCCACATGCTGGAGAATTTTATAACCCTCTTTAACAGATTATTTCCCATTCTTTGTAGTGGCCCAAACTAACTTATCTTCTTTGTCTGACAAATATACTTTTCTAGATGCAAGTATATTGCAAAATAGATCCGTAGACACCTAAATCTGATTAACCTAATTCAATCATATTTACTACCTTTTGGGACATATAAGCTAAGTAATTAAGCATTACCTAATTGACCTATGTCATCCCCTAGCCCTAATTAATTCAATTAATTGGCTATAGTCCTGATTAATTATTAAAAGCAACCAATAGTTTAATAATTAATTAAAATCCTATTCCCTTATTATTAAATCAATATGTCATTTATGTAATTCAATTCATTAATATTCCCTTTAACCCCTAACCTAACCTATCTCAACCACCTAACTCAGAGTTCAAACTTGTCCCAAACCTTTCACACATACTAATCCCATCACCATCCCCCTAATCACCCTCTTTAACTGTAACCCTAATCCTAAGCTCTTCCTAAGCTTGTCACATTCCTAATCTTTGGATTAGGAGTTCAACCCCTTCCCCAAAGTCAATTTTCTCAAGCCATCTCTTATCCCCTCATCCATACTTCATTAAGACCATCATAAATGCCTCATTAATGCTCTTACATGCCTCATTAATGCTTCTTACAGTCTTCTTCCACACTCCATCCCCAAAGTCTTCCCTCATCCCCTTGGCTCATTTCCCTAAATGGTCACATTCTTCCCTATTTTCAACCCAATCATATTGTGACACTTGTCACAATGAGAGGAACTTAAAGAAGCACAATCCTTGTGCTCTCTTCTAGGTGCATCTGAGCCCCTCTTCAGGTTTGCATCCTAACAACTCATTTTGAGACCATTTTTCTATAAAAGAAACCTCATTCCTTCACAAAATATATCCATCTTTCATGCAATGTTATAATGCAGTTTTGTTTCCACACTTTGAAGCAATAAGCCAATATCTTGAAGCTTGAAGCACATCAAATCATGAGCACACATCCATAAGCATGGACACATCAAAAGATCAAATGGGAGCTTAGATCAGTTTTTAGGGAGGTTTGCACTTCTTTAATTTCTTATTGTTTTTAAGTTCTCTTTGATGTCTAAACTTGTATGTAGTTTAGATTATTAGTTGTAGAGTGTTTTAATTCATTATTATGCTCCTTTACACCTGATTTTCCATAGCTCACATTCTGGCACGCCCGGTGGGACCTACTTCACGGGTCAGTTTTACTAACATAGTGATTTTTTTTGAGTTTTTGTGAAGTTTGTGTATTTTTTAGGTTTAAAGGCGTCTTGGGTAACTCTTATCATCACTTAAGGGTAGTATCGCTAACTTTGACTAAAATTGTGCATGGTTTACTTTTGGTCAACCATGGTCAAACTTCCTCCATTCATTTCAATTTTAAAACCAGGTGTTCCTTTTACCCCTTGGAACCTACGTTTTCAGTTTTGTGCATTTCAGAGACGGTTGACTTTTTTGTCAACTCTGGTTGCCTTTTTTGGTCAATTATCTCGATTTGTGTCCATGATTCTTTTTGGTCAACTATGGTTGAATTTTTTGGTCAACTATCTCAATTTACTTTTTGGTCAACTTTGGTTGACTTTTGTGATCAATTGTCTTAGTTTGCGTTTGGTTCACGGAAATGCTCATAACTTTTACATACGAGCTCCATTTTGGACGATTCAAAAAATGATGGAAAGCTGACTCAAAGGGATATTCAGATATGCAAGCCACTTCATTATATTTCTCATCAAAAAAAATTAGGTGAACACGTTCATAGTCCCCCTTTCTTTTTTGCACTAACTTAATCAAATCACACCCAATCTTGAGTGCACAAAGAATTGAATCAAGCTATCAAACATTTCATTTTGGATATAAAACTGACCAAGAAAATTGAACATCTCATTTTGGGTTATAAAAATTGAACAATTCAAATCTCACATCTCTTTTTGGATCTAAAATTGAACAATCAAACTCACACATTTCATTTTGGGTTTCTAACAATTGAACAACAACAATCACATCTTTTTTTCAAGTGTACTAAAATTATTCAAAACCAAATCTCAAATGCCTAAAGTATCAAACACTTTGTTTCAGTTTCTGAATACCACCAAGCAATCAACACTTCAAATTTGGGTTTAAAACTGAACAATCAAACATCATCTTGAATGCATAAACAAGAATTAAACAAGGCAAAGAACATTTCAATTTGGTGCACATAAAATCAAAGAAACTTGCGATTTTATTTCTGCACAACTCAAACATTGGTCAACTTGTCAAAGGAATTAACCATGTGTTTGGCGTCTTTCATGCACCTGCAAAAAATCTGTAGAGCATTTTAGGGATTTTTCTTGTATGAACCATAGTGCTTGAATAACTACTTGAACACTATGCCTCCTAATACTGATTCAAACAAAATAAATTCATAATTACTGAGGATTGGATAAGATCCTCCTTCGTTTCTGAGCTCCACATGCTCAGGCAAGTTTAACCTCTAAATAATTACTTATTACACATTATATATGAAAGTGGATACTAATTTTCTATTAACCTTTTATTGAACCAACTTATAGAACACTCTGCAGATGACCAAAATCAACTGAATGCAAAGCTTAACTAGATAAACCATGATTGTAAGAAAAGAAAGAACCATTGGGATAAGGATTGTCATTCTTCTTCCATTTAAGGTGGGCTAACCTAGTGATTCACTCTTCAAGGAATCAATAAAATGGATAGTATCGTGCTGAAACAAATCCCTATGAGTTCATCTCATTTGTTCTAAGTAACTAAATATAAATGATTGATTGATTAATTGATTGCATGAAGAAAAGACTATAAATCAAAGCCTAGACCAGTGCCTACTCCTTGGGCAAAGAATCAATGAAAATATGAATCCACAGAAATAAACTAATGAAACACTATAGAGTGCCTTACAAACTACATGCAATCCAGATAGAGTGCCTTACAAACTATCCTCTCATTTCCATATCATTGCATCAAATCCTTACAACAATGTTTGTCTCTCTAAAATTATCTATGAAACTTAGTTCTCTCCTTGAAAGAAACTCATAAACAATTAGACAAACTACCTTATAGCTGGTATGTTTTAGATGCCTTACAAAAAAAAAACACTAGAGCACAAACAAAGTATAAAAGAGACAACACAATATAGAATAGGAACTGCATTGTACTTCATTAATCCACATCGCTTCAAAATATCGAGACAATGAACACAAAACTTAGACAACAAACTAGAAATCTGTCTTGCAATAGAATTTCAACAACCAAATAGGAACTTGCTCTGAACAAAGAAAAATCAAGAACAAGGAACCCTTACAAACTATTCAATTGGTCTATATATAGGCTAAAAAAACATCCTGGAATCCATAAGGATGCAACAAGCTTCAAATTTTTTTGACCTAAACCTAATCACTTGGAAGCAAAAATGCAATTTTCTCCAAAGCAATAAAATATTCTAACATCATTAATTGAAACTTTCCTTTTCTTAACTTCTGTCAGAAAATTTATGCTAAAATACAATCAAATTTGTCATGTCACTGTTCAAGATCCTTGGCTAGGTGTTGATTATCCTTTTCTTTTACCGATATTGAAACAAGTCTATCAATGACTCTCACCACTTGCTACCAAATTCTCTGTATTTGAACCATTTATCACTGTAAAGACACATAATAGTCACTTCTGCAATTAATTCTTCCTTCTATGAATGTGAAACTGTACTCTATCCATCAAGAAAGTCCCTGACATCAATTGGGCAAGTAGCTGATCATAAATAGGGAAAAGACCAGGCAGTTATATGCTTTTTCCTCTCATCAGAATACTCTTTTCTATCCATTTTGGCTTTAATGCATCTCCACTATTTCAGATATCCTTCCTGAGCCTCTTACTATCAGTGAAAAGTCAATCCATGCAATTTGATTGATCATTTATGGCCTCTATAGACATGTCTCTGTCTATAGTTGAGAAAATAAGATTGGACATATTTAAATATTTGAATTTGAACCGACAACAGCTACAACTAGCACTAGATCTTTATCCTATGGCTAAGTTTTAAATCTTTTATAACTTTAAATTGACACCGTAGATCCTTTTCAGTTTACCTGTGCAACTTTAACCTTTATGACCTAGCTATCTTTTTACCTTGGTTAACCTTTTCCTTTTAGTCTCCTAGTCGGGAGATCTTTTCCTTTATTGTAGTTATTTCATGAGATCATGTGACATGCGTTAGATCTACTTTCCATCCAATGGTAGTCGAGAAGTCTCAAGATAAAAATAACATAGTGAATATAATCAAGAGATTACCTGACTGAGCACCAATCACGGTCCCACTACTGCCACCTACCAAACTATCATTTTCCTTTGTATTGCTCCATCTCTGCTGACACCATCCACTTTTTTGACCCATATTTGGCCTCGGTCCATCACGAGACAATGCAACTGAGTAATCTCATGGTCGCCAGAAGATTTGGCTAACTGTAGTTATGTCTCGAGACTATCCAACTAAAAGCATTTCTTAATCATGATTTAACCTTTTGATTGGAATCTGGCGATAACGTGACTATGGAAAATCTGCAAGTCATGAGACAAATTTTGACTTTTCCCTTTCATTCGGAGATAATCCAACAACCGTAGATCTTATTTTGTAATGCCCAAAATCAAAAAACGTAACAATTTTTTTTTTAAAAAACAAATATGACATACCATTTTAACTACATCAGAAAATTCGTGATTCTACTAAGTATAATATTTAGCTATATTACAAGAAGGCAATGGTCAAACTTTAAGAAACAGCATTTCATAATATTCAAATGACAATCATACA
>MU226874.1:257888-278867 GCA_018584345.1 Thuja plicata
TTTAAATCCTATATTTACATTATGTAGCTAACATCATTTGATAGTTATTCATCAAGAAGAGAGGAAAGATATTTATCTTAATTAATCCTAAAATGCAAAACATAAGTATTTGATGTGTGACAACTTAATCATAGAAGAACAGGTATACCTTGTAAGAATTATAGTGTAACTACCAAGAACATACTTCTTATAGCTAGGATCATCTCTTACTAATAAAATGATAAAATCAAAAGAAAACTATGCAAAACACTTAAGCAATAAGTGAGCTACGAGTCCCAGAGTTCCCAGCGTGGCAACCTAGGGCTCTGATATATTTGCTTTGATATCTGACGGTCAATCACCTGATCACTAGATCCTTCTTGTAAACCCTAAATTGTCCTGAGATCTAGTGACTAACTTGAGACTACATCTAGCCCACTAAAAATGTGCCACCCTATCATTGCATCATTTTTAAACCTTACACGGACATCCTTCTAACCTTGGGTTTATCCAACGATAACCTGACTGTGAAATCTCCAAGTCTCAAGACAAAACACTAACCATAGGTAAAATATGGAGATCACCCAAAAAACTACCTTTTAACTCATTTTGTGCCTTTGTTAACATCTAGAGACTTCACAACCATGCATTAATCTCTTGATCGCTGAATATTTTTAGTCTTTTAACTTTTATAAAGTGATATCCTGACCTTTGTTAATCTTCCTTAATCAGCATCCAACGGTCTTCGCTAAGTCTCATAATATTCTAAACAAACCCTAATATCTCATGAGACTTAGTGACTGAAGCCCTCGTCTTCACTCGTCTTTCAGACACATGTCAAGAAATGTCTCTTATGTCTCATGATCGCTTGATTTTCTTTCACTTTTCATGTTGTTCTAGCAATCTGGAGACTACCGTAGATTTCCTTCTGATCTGACAAACACCACTAGTTCTCCTAATTCTTAACTTAACTCATTTTTTTCACCGAGACCTAGCAACTAAAGTCTTTTAACTTAACTTTAACTTTAGTTGAATCTAGAGACTCTGCAAGTGTGTATACCCAAGGTTGTTGGATTAATTTCAAACTGCAGGGTTTATTAAGAGATCACCTGACTGTCGTAGGATTAAACCTTGATAAATGGTAGTCACTTAATTTCTTGATCTTTTAATTTAACTCCTTTCATTCATGAGATAAAGTGACTATAGGAAAAATTAACCTTTACTTAACATTTAAACCTGAGTAACATCTAGAGATAATACGACTGAGCAATCTCAAACTCGCTATAAGAAATAGTTAACTCATGTTTAATCAAGAGACATCCTGACTAATCTAACCTTGAAACCATCCATTTAACTGTGATCAGCATCATGAGACCATGCGACCATACAATCTCCAAGTCGCCAGATGAAATGAAAACCTCGGGGTTAATCAGGAGATTAATCGACTGCGACACGATGCACATGAAATCTGATGGTCGTTTCATGATCATTCGATCAAAATGGAATATGTCACTCAGTCAAGAGATAACCTGACATAAAGGAATCACTGAGTCTCTAGAAAAAAAGGAATATCCTAGAAACATTATAAGATAAATAGACTGAACTATAAGATAATAAAGCACATGGGCAAATATGAAACTTTAGTGGCCAAAAAAGTAACAAGTCCAAATATAACAGGGCTAGGGTTTTTTCCTTCAAACAACTACTTTTTCAAAATGAGGGTTTCAAAACCATATTAAAACAGAGCTTAGACATAGGGTTTTTTCACATTTTTTATATAATTTAAAACCTTAACACCAAAATTTTAAAGGGACAATCTTGAATACACAGGATTTTCAAATTATAGCAAGCCAACTGACAGGAAACTCAAAAATTCAGGGGGGTTTCCCAAACTAGAAACAACACCAACAGTGGCTCTATCTGAGGATGGCTAAATGCAAATTTATGCCAAGAACCACAAATCTCTGATAGAAGCATACCATTAAAAAAAAAAAGACTAACCTACTACAGAAAGAAACACACTTATATATAATATGATACAAACTTTCTTGCATAAAAATTTGATTCTCAATTGAAGAAAGGCTGAAGAAATTGCCCATGCACTAGCAACTCAAATTCTTCTCCATCCATATTCTTCAAAATATATGAATCCTTGCCAAAACTATGAGAAAAAATAAAGGGACCAAGCCATAAAGATTCAAACTTTTTATGCTTACCCTTATCCTCTACTCTCACATTACATTGAAGTACAAGGTCACCATAAATGAACTTTCTGCAACTAGCTCTTTTGTCAAACAAATACTTCATTTTCTATTGCAGCCTTATATTTTCTTTCCGACTCTCTCTCTTCTAACTTCATTAAGCTCAGTTAGTTGTAAAATTCTATCTTTCATTGGGTTAGATATCTCTAAATCTTCATCTTGAATGAACTTGTATATAGGCATAAAAATTTTCATAGGTAATCTAGAATGTAAACCATAAACTAGCTGATATTGTGACTTACTTGTAGCTTTTTTTACTATTATCCTATGTTCCCACAAAGCAAGCTTTAGCTTTGTATGCCAGGCTCCTTTGTTCTTCTCCAAGGTCTTCTTTAAAATCTTTAGATTTCTCTTGTTACTAGATTTTTCCTGGCCATTTTCCTGAGGATGATATGGGGATGAATAGGACATCATGATCCCATAATCATTACAAAAATCCTTGATTTCATTAGATCTGAAATACATGGCATTATCCTTAACTAGCTTGGCAGGAACACCAAATCTAGTTAAGGTTTTTTCTAAAATAAATTGAGTCACCACCTTACTTGTTTCCCTCTTAGTGAGAATAGCTTCTATCCACTTTGTAAAATAGTCAGTGGAAACAAGTATCCAATAGTGTCCTCCACTGGATTTTTCTGAAAACTCACAAATAAAATCAATACCCCACATTGCAAAAGGTGCTTCAGCAATCACGGGATTCAACAATAGGGTACCTGAGAATTTCAATTTATTGGAGAACCTCTGGTAGCTTTCACATTTTCTAATATATGCATGTGTATCTTTGAATAAACTAGGCCAAAAATATCTAGCCCTTAGAATCTTATCGGTAGCCGTCTTGGCAGAGAAATGACCACCACATACCCTTGCATGCATTTCTTCAATCATTTTGTTAGATTGGCCCTTATCTAAACATAAAAAATATACACCATTCTTGTCCTTCCAATATAAATCTCCTTTGACTAAGGTGTATCTTTGAGCTTGCAATCTGAGACTTCTCTTTTGATTATATATCATAGTAATAGGACATTTGGCATTCTTTAGAAAATACACAATATCAGAATAAAAAGGTTGCCTTTCTATACTTGTAATTGTCTGATCTTGTGTCTCTGTATTATTTACTTGGACTAAATCCAATTTCTCCTATGTCATAAGCTTTTCCAAACCTTGTCCTCTTACCAATTTAGTAATGTGGATTTCAAAATTGAATTCCTAAATTCTATTTATCCACTTACATCTTTTACCTGTTACTTCTGATTGAGTAAAAATATCCTTCACTACTGACTGAGGAACAAAAGCTTGCACACTAGCAGAAACTAAATATGGTCTAAAGGATTTCATTGCTTGTACCAATGCATATGCCTACTTCTCCATCATCTCATAATTTAGCTCTGTAGCTTGGAGAGATTTACTAAAAAAGGCAATTGGATGTTCAAAACCTTCCCCATCTTTTTGTAGTAGGATAGCAACAATAGTGTGAAAGGATGCAAATGAAAATAAATAAAAAGGCTTTGTATAATCTCATGATTTTAAAATTGGAGCCTCTTGTACTACTTTCTTTATCCTTTCAAATGCAACCTGAGCTTCCTCATTCCACATAAATTTTGCATCTTTCTTTCAAAGTTTAATGATGGGCTTGACAATTTCAGCAAAATTTGCAATGAACCTTCTTACAAAATTTATCTTTCCTAAGAAAGATTGGACAACTTTTAAATTTCTTGGAGCAGTGACCTTTTGAATAGCTTCAATCCTTTTAGGGTCAATCCTGACTCCATCTTTAGACACTATGTGTCTTAGCAACTTTCCCTCTTGAACTACAAACTGACATTTTCTAGGATTCAATGAAACACCATACTCTAAAGCTTTATTAAAAAAATTTCCTAGGTGTTCACAATGATCCTCAACTTTTTTAGAATAAGCAGTTAAGTCATCTTGATAAATAAACATGAATATATCAATGAATTCTTTAAAGGCAACATCCATGGCCCTTTGAAAAGTTGCTCCTGCATTGATTAGTCAAAAAGGAATTCTTATATAGACATAAGTCCCCCATGGAGTAGTGAATGTTGTCTTGAACAGGTCTAATTCTTTTACCAAAACCTGATTGTAGCCGGACAAACCATCCATCATTGATAATAGCTCACAACCAGTTACCTTGTGCAACATTGCCTCCATGTTAGGTAAAGAATAATTATCTTTGATGGGTGCAATGTTCAAATTCCTGAAATCAACACATAATCTAATGCCACCATTCTTTTTTCTTACTGGCACTAGATTAGAGACCCATGTTGAATGTCTAATGGGCTAGATAATCCAAACATCCTTTCATTTCAACAATTCTTACTGCATCTTAGGAGCCAACAAAGGATTGATAGGTCTCTGCTTTTGTCTGAATGGCTTCACCTCTAATTTCACCGGTATCTCATGTTGGAAAAGATCTTCCCTATAATCTTTGAGATCTTGATATGACCATGCAAAAACATTCTTATATCTTCTTAGTAATCTGATCAAATTTTTTCTAACATGGGAATCCAATCCTTTTCCAATATAGACTATTTTAGGAGTAGTCTCTAATCCCAAATTTACGTCCTCTAACTCCTCAACTTTGGCATTACTTATCTTTGCTAAATCACCTTTTCTTTTCACTAAATAATGCTTCAATTTCAACCAATCCCTTAGGAATCTAGTTAGAACTCAACTGGACAACCTCAGCTCCTAGAACCATATCCCTACCATCAATTGTCTCAAATAAATAACTACAATCTATAAGTTGATCTTCATAATGATCTAGGCCTTGAATAAATCTAAGAATATCTTGGTCATCTTCAAACACTTGCTAATTTTAAATATTATCAGGGACAACTGGTCTTGTCTTTACTTCAAATATTGACACCCCATTTAAGGTTAAGTCATTAGTATTTAAAGCAACATTAGCTAAGAAGTCTGCCATAATGTTTTTGCACCTTTCTATCCAATTATTATTGAAAGCATCAAATAGTTCAATCTGGTCCAAAATTGCATGCTTATACATTTCAATTTGTCATTCTTCACTGCATATTTGGACCTAACCTGGGCTACTACCAACTTTGAGTCACCAAAAACTTGTAAACACTTAATTCCATGTTTGGCAGCAATATCTATCCCTAGAAACAAAGTTTCATATTATGTTGTATTGTTAGTACATTGAAATGATAGCAGAAATTAATATTTTAAAGTAGCACCTGATGGAGATATAAGTAGCACATCAACTCCTGATCCCTCTTAAGAGCACGCTCCATCAAAATACATCTTCTGCAAGGCATCACCTTGTACAATCAACTCTTGAACTAGAGGATCCACATCTTCACATACTTTGTCATTCCTCTGTATTCTGAAATTTTCCATGTCAACATCTATACAATAGTTCATGTTAGTGTCTTCATATCATTCAATCATATGGGGTGCTCTACATTCTCTAGACACTTTAACACTATTTCCAGCTATGTTGAAAGTAGAATATGACAAGTCACACTGCATGCTGCCTCCCATTGAAGCACTCCAATTTTTGGATAATAGCATTCCATAATGTGGTGGAATGTCAACAATACGAACATTCATTGTCAAAACCACATCAGGGCACAAAACTAACTTGTAAGTTATAGCCTCAATAGTACCAATAACAGGAACTTCTCTTGAGTCCATTTCTTGACACCTCCCATGAGGATTATCAACTTACGAACCCATGGACTTCATGATTTCAACTGGCATAATAGTGTTTGAAGCTCCTGAATCAATCATGCAATTTTTCAACCTCTTACCATTTATGAGCAATGTTAGAAAGAAAGGATCAACAACTTTGGGATAAGTAGTTGAATTCAAAAAATCTAAGGAATCTTAGAGATCATAACTTCAGGTTCCTTTCCTTTTCCACTTGGTTTCTTTTCTTTATGCTCTATACCTTGAACTTTCATTGTAGGTACACTGTTCAACACTAACAAAACCTTGTCTTTGTGTTCCTTGATTCTCATCATTTCCAAAAAAGAACCTTTACAATCATTTGAGACAAACAGTGGCCCATATGAACTGGAGTATAGCTTAAGTCAGAGGATTTTGACTTTTCAACAATAAAGTTATTTTCCTCTGTTTGTATTTTCAGAATTGGTTCTCCTTTTTTAGATATTTTAACTTGAGGAGAAATGGGAGTTGTTTCTTAGAATTTGGAATTTCCCTCATGTTCCATATTAGGCTCAATAGCCATGCCTAGAATTTTGACCTTGGGTTTGTTTACATTTTCCCCTCGTCCATCCTTCTTTGAAACTTGTATAGTATCTATCTTATTTTCTTTTATAAAAACACCAGATGGCTGACTGCCTGTACCACCAACAACTCTATTTCTTAGGTGATAAGTATTTCTTGCTTTGTTCAATAAATCTACAATAATTCTAGCCTTTTCTTCTTCTGAAGATTTTCTTATTATGAGAAACTCTTGATCATTTATGGCATGGCATCTGATGTGATCATCTGTCTCCTCAGTTTCACTATCTGACAAAGTTTGTTGATGATGGCCCTCTACATTTCCTTGTGAACCATAAGAGTCATGATTTTCAATTTCATTATCAGAGTTCACATCATGAAAAAAGAAGCATTATTCATATTTTTGTCACGTTGATCACCTTCATCTTCTCCTTGCACATCATTTTCTTTCAAATCCAGAGCAACAATGCAAAAATCAGGACTATGTGGGGCTCTACAAGCCTCACACCAGAGATCATCATTACACAAATGAATAGTATTTTTTTGCAAAGGGTCAGGAGTCATGTTTTCATGTTTTTCCTTTCTATGTGGGGTAATAGGCTTCCCATCTTCAAATTGAGTACCATAGGGATAGTTCTGCATCCTATTATGTGGATTGTAGTTATTATTGTAGGATGGTCTATTAGTTTGAGGTAGTTTGTACTCCCTATGTTTAGGCTCCTTTTGTGTGCTCCTACTAAACTGAGTATCATCTCTTCTACCCAATTTCCCTGATACCCTCCTATTGGTCTCTATGTTGACAATAGTTTTAAATTCTTCTCTCATAGTCCTTGGATTTTTATCTCTTAGGAGGTATGCCATCTTAGAATCAAATGCATTAAGATAAGTTGCAAAGAAAAATCTGTCATCCAACCTCATGACCTAAAAGAGTTTATTCATAGCCCTTTGAAACCTTATGTTGAACAAAGCAACATCTTCATTCTGATTCTTTTTTATGTTGTCGAATTCACTCAACATGAATCCCTCATTAGTTCTATCACCATATGTCTCCTTAAAGAAATCTATCAGTTCATCTATTGACCCTATAGAGTTATAAGGCAATCCTCTAAACCAATCTCTAGCATCCTCAACTAAAGATGGAATAAAAAATTTCATTAAAACATCCTCATGCACAATTTCCCAGTCATCCATCATATTCTTAAAAATTTTCAAGTGTTCTTCACATGTGGTTACATCATTTATAGTAAACTTAGGAAGCTTATCTCTAATTTTAACTGGAACCTCATTAGGATAACCTTGAATATTATGGAAACAGAATTGCTTGTACCTTTCTACATGAGTGGACTTTCCTTGGAAAGTAGTATTTCCTTGAGAAGTAGAAGCATTTTGATTTAATGTTGTAGCTCCTTGGGGGCCAGGCTAAATAGGGCTTGTTCTTTGTCTAAGATAATTAGCCTTCCTCTTCATCTCCAAAGTAGTAGCATGCAGCTCTACTAACTCAAGCTCCTTGTCTATGGCTTCCTTCTCCATTCTGGCCTTTTCAAGATGGATGTCCAACTTAGACATTTGATCCACAGGCTTCTCAAGATTTCTAGGCTCATTTATTGAAATTCATGTCATTCCTTGCTTTCCTTTATCTTTAGGACCTAGATGACTGATTATTTGAATGATAGGCTCTTCTTCAACTCTTGGAGGTCTCTCTACCTCATTCATCTCTTTGAGATCTACTAGTCTCCCCATTCTTTATTCTAGGAAGACTTGATTCTGTCTGATTTGGTCTTCTTTCTATTTTTCTCTTCTTTGTCTTATAGCCATCTGCTACTGAATCAACTTCTCCACTTCAACTAGCTTTGTAGCCACACTATCAGGATCAGGAAGAGTAGGAAGTGATTCTTCTTCTTCTCTTTCTTTAGGAGAGATATAACCTTCATTTGTACCTAGTCCCACATCTTCAGCCTCAACTTCTTCATATTCAGATGCATGTCCATCATTATTATAGCGGTCTGGTCTTTCTTCTATGACTTCTTCTCTTGGTTTTTCATCGTGAGGGATACCTCTGGTACCCCTTTCCTTTCTAGGCTGGTTAGATTTAGATGTAGATGGGAACTCATTTCCCAATCTATCTTCAGGGTTCTTCCTCAACCAAGACCTAGTACCCTTATGGCTCATTCTCAAGAAAGTGTGTATAAATTTGAAAAAATACTAATCAGCACTGTTGCAGAGATAACTTAGAGTCACCACCCAATCTCTTTGGGACAATATCTTACTTCAAGAAGCACAATCATAGAACATAAAAAAAAAAGCACTCTATGCTTCCAATGGTCAACTTACTAGCTTCTTAGGATATTATTTTATACTATATTCCCAAGTAGAGTCGCCAATTTGTTAGGGATACTTCTTGTATGAACCATAATGCTTGAATAACTACTTAAACACTATGCCTCCTAATACTGATTCAGACAAAAGAAATGCCTAATTGTTGAGGATTGGATAAGATCCTCCTTCATTTTTTAGCTCCACATGCTCAGGCAGGTTTTACCTATGAATAGTTACTGATTACACAATATATATGAAAGTGGACACTAATTTTCTATTAACCTTTTATTGAAACAACTCATAGAACACTCTGCAGATGACCAAAATGAACTGAATGCAAAGATTAACCAGACAAACCATGATTGTAAGAATAGAAAGAACCAGTGAGATAAGGATTTTCATCCTTCTTCCTTTTAAGGCAGGCTAACCTAGCGATTCACTCTTCAAGGAATCAATAAAATCGATAGTATCCTACTGATACAAATCCCTACGAGTTCAACTCATTTGTTCTAAGTAACTAAATGTAAATGATTGATTGATTAATTGATTGGATGAAGAAAAGACTACAAATAAAACCCTAGACCAGTGCGTACTCCTTGGGCAAAGAGTCAATGAAAATATGAATCCACAAAAATAAACTAATGAAACACTATAGAGTTCCTTACAAACTACATGCAATCCAGATAGAGTGCCTTACAAACTATCCTCTCATTTCCATATCACTGCATCAAATCCTTACAACAATGTTTTTCTCTCTAAAATTATGTACGAAACTTAGTTCTCTCCTTGAAAGAAACTCATAAACAATTAGACAAACTACCTTATAGCTGGTATGTTTTAGATGCCTTACAAATAAAACACACTAGAGCACAAACATAATATAAAAGAGATAAGACAATATAGAATAGGAACTGCACTGTACTTCATTAATCTACACTGCTTCAAAATATCCAAACAATGAACACAAAACTTAGACAACAAACTAGAAATCTGCCTTGCAATAGAATTTAAACAACCAAATAGGAACCTGCTCTGAACAAAGAAAAATCAGTAATAAGGAACCCTTACAAACTATTCAACTGGTCTATTCATAGGCTCAAAAAACATCTGGGAATCCATAAGGATGCAACAAGCTTTGGATGTTTTTGACCTAAACCTAATCACTTGGAAGGAAAAATGCAATTTGCTCCAAAGAAATAAAATATTCTAACATCATTAATTGACACTTTCCTTTTCTTGACTTCTGTTAGAAAATTTACGCTGAAATACAATCAAATTTACCATGTCACTGTTCAAGATCCTCGGCTAGGTGTTGGTTATCCTTTTCTTTTACCGATATTGAAACAAGTCTATCCATGACTCTCACCACTTGCTTCCAAATTCTCTGTATTTGAACCTTTTATCAATATAAAGACACATAAAAGTCACTTCTGCAATTAATTCTTCCTTCTATGGATCTGAAACTGTACTCTATCGAGCAAGAAAGTCCTTGGCATCAATTGTGCAAGTAGCTGATCATAAATGGAGAAAGGACCAGGCAGTTATATGCATTTTCCTCTGATTAGAATACTCTTTTCTATCCATTTTAGCTTTAATGCATCTCCACTATTTTAGATATCCTTCCTGAGCCTCTTACTACCCGTGAAAAGTTGATCCATGCAATTTGATCAATCAATTATTGCATCTGCAGACATGTCTATGTCTATCGCTGAGAAAATCAGATTGGACACATTTAAATATTTGAATTTGAACAGACAATGGCTACAGCTGGCGCTAGATATTTATCCTATGGTTGAGTTTTAAATCTTTTATAACTTTAAATTGACACCGTAGATCCTTTTCACTTTACCCGGGCAACTTTAACCTTTATGACCTAACTATCTTTTTACCTTGGTTAACCTTTTCCTTTTCGTCTCCTAGTTGGGAGATCTTTTCCTTTACTGTGGTTATTTCATGAGATCACACGAGATGCGTTAGATCTACTTTCCATCTGACGGTAGTCGGGAAGTCTCAAGATAAAAATAACATAGTGAGTATAATCAGGAGATTACCCAACTAAGCACCAAGCACGGTCCCACTACTGCCACCTGTCAATCTGTCATTTGCCTTGGTACTGCTCCGTTACCACTGACACCATTTACTTGTCTGACCCATCTTTGGCAATGGTCCATCAAGAGACAATGTGACTGAGTAATCGCATAGTCGCTAGAAGATTTGGCTAGCTGTAGTTATGTCTCGAGACTATCTGACTAAAAGCATTTCGTAATTGTGATTTAACCCTTTAACTAGAACCTGGCGATAATGCCACTATGGCAAATCTCCAAGTCATGAGACAAATTTTGAATTTTCCCTTCCATTCGGAGATAATCCGACCACCATCAATCTTATTTGCTTTGATCCGACGGTCAATTTTCATGATTGCTGGATCCTTCTTGTAAACCCTAAATTGTCATGAGATCTAGTGACTTCCTTGAGACTGCATCTGGCTCACTGAACACATGGCACCCTATCATTGCATCATTTTTAAACCTTACACTGACATCCTTCTGACCTTGGGTTTATCCAGCGATAACCTGACTGTGAAATCTCCAAGTCTCGAGACAAAAGACTAACCATAGGTAAAATCTAGAGATCACTCGACAAACTGCCTTTTAACTCATTCTGTGCCTTTGTTAACATCTAGAGACTTGGCGACCATGCATTAATCTCCAGATCGCTGAATTTTTTTAATATTTTTACTTTTATCAAGCGATAACCCGACTGCCATTGATCTTCCTTCATCAGCACCCAACGGTCTTCGCTAAGTCTCATAATCTTCTGAACAAATGTTAATATCTCATGAGACTTAGCGAATGAAGCCCTCATCTTCTCTCATCTTTCAGACATGTGTCTCAATGTCTCTTATGTCTCATTATCGCTTGATTTTATTTGACTTTTCAAGTTTTTCTGGCGATCTGGAGACTACCGTAGATTTCCTTCTGATCTAACGACCACCGCTAGGTCTCTTGATTCTTGACTTAACTCATGTTTTGCACCAAGACCTAGTGATTGAAGTCTTTTAACTTAACTTTAACTTTAGTTGAATCTAGAGACTCCACGACTATGTATACTCAAGATCGTTGGATTAATTTAAAACTGCAGGGTTTATTAAGAAATCACCCGACTGTCATAGGATTAAACCTTGATCAATGGAAGTCACTTAATCACTTGATCTTTTGACTTAACTCCTTTCCTTCATAAGATAAAGTGACTAAAGGAAAACTTAACCTTTACTTAACATTTAAACCCTGAGTCACATCTAGAGATAATATGACTGAGCAATCTCAAAGTCGTTATAAGAAATAGTTAACTCATGTTTAATCAAGAGACATCCTGACTAATCTAACCTTGAAACCACCCATTTAAGTGTGATCAACATCATGAGACCACGTGACCATACAATCGCCAAGTTGCCTGATGAAATGAAAAACCTCAGGGTTTATCAGGAGATTAACCGGCTACCCTACAATGCACATGAAATCTGACGGTCATCGCGTGATCGCTGGATCAAAATGGAATATGTCGCTCGGTCAAGAGATAACCTGACATAAAGGAATCCCTAAGTCGCTAGACAAAAAGGAATATCCTAGAAACATTAGGAGATAAAGTGACTGAACGATAAGATAATAAAGCACACAGGAAAATAGAAAACTTTAGTGGCCAAAAAAGTAACAAGGAAATATAACAAGGCTAGGGTTTTTTCCTTCTAATGGCTACTTTTTCAAAATGAGGGTTTCAAAACCATAGTAAAATAGAGCTTAGACATAGGGTTTTTTCACATTTTTATAGAATTTAAAACCTTAACACCAGAATTTCAAAGGGACACTCTTGAATACACAGGATTTTCAAATTATAGCAGGACAACTAACAGGAACTCAAAATTTTAGGGGGGTTTTCCAAACTTGGAAATAACACCAACAACGCGCAACCTCACTTCATGCACTATCCTCTCCCATTGGCTTTCTTGGTGGTTGGTGCAAGAGAAAGGTGATTGTGACTGTTCGATCTTTTCTAAATCTGCTTAGAGAGGCATGTCTAGAAGAAGCATGAGTCCTTCTGGAGAATAACCCCAAACTAATAAATCATTCGACAGATATAGAAATAAGGTGTGACCCAAAGTTCTGCTTTATATCCTTTCAAGCTTGGGTGGTTCATGTTCGATGGTAATCCATATTGGGTGAAACAATTCTCTCCAAGTCAAGAGGAGGAGATTGGATTGATTTTGCATTTGAATATTTTAATAAAACTGTGAAATTACTATATTTTTCATGTTCTAAGATGATGTGCGGCCATGTATAGTGTTTAGATGTTTTGAAACATATTGGGGATTGTGATGTTATCTTTTATATTTCATATGCATAAAGTATGCGGTTTTCATTTTCTGTTTGGAGGGAGAAAACACAAAATTACTCACTCGTGGTATGTATAGACATCATTTCTAGGGATTGTGAAAGAAATGGCCATATCTTGCAATCCCACCCTTAGTTGTTAACGAACCTAGAGAAAATATAAATGCAGTCTATTTATATTACAATTTTAGTTGTGTTTTATAGGTTCCTGGCAGGAGCAGGAAGATAGTTGATGCTCTAAGTGGACATGTCTATGTGGCAACTGAAGTGAAGATTAGAGAAGGTTCCATACCTTGAGTTGGGTGATTTATCAAATAATATGCCATTGGATTTGGTGATTAATTCATGAATATAAGATGACTAGGTGGTTGAATGGGTGGTGCAGCATCATTGAGAAGGACTTCCTTTGGAAATCAAGCCTAATTAGGATAATTAGGTCTCCTAGTCTCAGTAAGGGTTGAGACCCTTGATTAGTGAACCAAAATAAACCTATCTATGAAGGGCTATAAGGATTAGGGGTCTTTTCTTGAAGAGTATACACCACTGGATTCGGAGTGTAGAATCAATGATTTTTTTGTTTCATTTTGGCCTAGAAAAAACCATATCAAAGCCCTTTATGTCTCTTGTGTCTTGAGAACCATATCAAGCCTAAGTAAGCCATTTTGTCCTAAAAAGTCACTTGGAGTCAAAAGGCAAAGCTAAGGGTTTGGTTATGTTTTTGAATAAATAGTTGTGAATGCGATATGGAACTTAATAAACAAAGAGTAAATCATCCTATGGAGTCATAATTAAGCTGTTAGGGTCCTTGTCTTTGTCCTTAGATTGAGGGACTTATCATAACTAGGAAGAGTAAAGAAGCAAGGGCTCTACATCAATTGATTTATGGGTAGGTCATGTTGCATCGAGCGATGTGAGTGTTGCAAATAAATTGGCATATTCTAGACTTCAATAAAATATCTAATACCCTCTATCAATACATGTGGTTTTGAATGCAATAAATGAATATGCCTGTAGAAGGTCGTTGAGAAAATTACATGATATATCAGCTTGACAATGAGCTCCTACAAGAACTCGTAACTCCTATAGTGTAGGGATGCTAACAATTAATTATGGATCAGAATCGCACCCTCCACTGGGTGATATCTCTAAAGATAATCTCATTTAGGGTCTACTCAAAATATATTTGTTAACTGTATATGATGTAATAGTGGTGGCAGCCGATGAAATATCATTGATTGTGTCAATTGCTTCCCTCTCAAAACCAATGAGAACTCTGTCTGCAATAGCTAACATAGATGGTGCTATGGTCACAAATATTAGGCTCACCAACTGTCTATGAAATGGCGTAGCTCAATCAACCCTATAGTACTAGTCAGAATCATCAAATCTACCACATCCGTGGCCAAAATAACCAATAATATCAAGGTAGTTAATATTAAGGTGGAAACTGACCTCACTGTATAACTCTTGTGTAAAATATAACTGAATCAGGTCATTATAAGGATAAAAATTGTGTGCGGAAAGGAAATATGGGTAAATATGACCGACTATCTCTGGATTAATGTATTGTGTCACTTAATAGGCCCTCACCTTGAACTTTCGCTTATATAATCGGACGAATTCTTGTTTGATGATGTCCTTGGTAACATAGCGGTAGAGCATTTCTAAGTAGCAATCATCCAAGATCTATGCTCTCGAAGTCTGAAAAATCTCAAAAATAATCTACGGGGTATATGCAATATGTATTATCATGTGCTAACTTAGTTTCTCAATACTTGAAAAAATATTGGTGGATATATCTTTGTACACCCCATTCAATGTATCTATGGAAGCTCTAAATTCTCAATATTAGCATACTACAAAATACTAGTGAGTCAGGGACAATAGGATCATCAAGATATGCGTCATCATGAGGTGCATCATTATGAGGATGAGCCATTTAGGGGTAACATATTTTGTTACAAATAATGTAAGTACAATATGTGTAACATACAAATAAAAATGACATAAAATCATAGCATTAAATATGTGTAACATACAAACCAAATGACATAAATTTTTCTAAGATTTTCTAATAATTTTCTAACTCTTTTAATAATAAAAATTAAAACTTATAGAAAACAAAAATAGATACATGCATAAGATTAAATTATAATAATTAACTTAAATTTTTTAAAACATATACAATTTGCAAATATAAACAAGAGCTACAGTGCATCGTAGTTCCTGCAAAATGGTGGTTAGGCTAATTTTGACAAACACATTATGAGCATCTATTAAAGCAATTGAAATGAAGCCCAAATAAATTTTAAATTTGTTTATGAGGAATTAATATTACAATATACAATACAGAGAAAAATTTAAACCAACCTTTTGTAAAGTTTAAAACATACTCCTTTAGGTTCTTCTCTTTTCATGTGGTAAAAGGTATGCTCTTGCTTGTAGCTAAGTAGGTTAGCTCTTGATCAAATATAATTTGAAATAAACTTTTATTTGAAATCAACTTTCAAAATTTAGAAACAATAAATTATAGCCTCATATTCATAGATGCAAAGAGTCAATAGCTTCTCAACATTGCAAAATAGGGAACAACAAGTATGACCCTCAAAATACATAGGTATTTAATGAGGAGACTATAAATGATTAAACTAATGCCTCTCAATTAAATCTCAATATAAATCAAAATTGAAATTGTTTGTGCTTTCTCTGCCTTCAAAAGAACACATTTTTTTTTAAAGTAGATAATGTTAGCACCTATTTTTATGCATGACAGAATATTTGCAAATAAATGAATTGAAATATATCCATAGGTAAACATCGAAAATAGATATGTAATGGCCAAAAATCATGTAACTAGGTAGTATATTGAAATATGTCCACAAATACAGATACCAAATAGATTTGTAATAGAAAGAATGCCTGTGAGAAGGAAGTATCTTCATACAATGCATCCCATTGTAGAAAACCAGTGCAGCCAAAAGGCAAAAACATCATACTTGTTTTACTATGCACATAATAAGCAAACACAAACAGTTAGTTATGCAGACCAAACCTATTGCCCAGTTATTCAAAGCTGCTGAGAATCAAACCCTTATCATATAATATACCCTATAGTAGTAAGAGAAGCATCTTAACCCCGAGGTGGAGGCACATGCACATGAGGCCTAGGCCCAACCATTGAGCCAGTGAAAAAAGTGATGATAACCATAATGAGCAGTAGTTTTCACAGTGTCTCTACCTCATATGATGATAAGGAGGATGAGGAGGACCATCATGATGATGGGGCCCTTGATGATGGAATCTACAGCCAAGGGGTGCTTCAAAATTCATAGGATGAAAATGGTTAAACCTATGTTTTTCCTTCTCTCCTCCATGCTCGTGCATATGATGTTTCTTTTTAATCTTGATATTCTCATAGTGTCTGTGCTTGATTTTTGGAGGCCCATGATGCTTGTGTTTGATTTCAAAATGACATTTTAGTTTGTGCTTGTGATGGGGGCATGGAAATCCATGAATATGAGGAAAACCACCATAACAAGTGTGCATTACAGCAATAATGCTAGACCTAGGGAATATCACTCATACTACACAAGTTTAAACTTCAAATCCTAACAATAGTTAAGCCAAAAATTAAAATAAAAAATCCCAATGATCTCTGATATTTGGACATTCCAAACAATTCTCCAAGCCTAGGTTTTCAGAACAGCTAAAAAAACAATAACACCCACACCAAATTGATCCATATGCACTAGAGAAAATGAAAGATGATTCAAAGCTTACTATGTTCCTAACATAAAAAAGGGCATCACACTCCTTCACAATATAATGGAAATCAAAATCTGATCTCAGCTCTTTATTTTGAAATACACAAAGTGATGCAACTTATGCTTCATTGTGGTTATTGACCTGACTTAGATATCAGATATGAAAAATTTATCTGATTGACTATGCTTTTAGTTTTATAATTATTAGTTACCTATAGGTGATGTCATACATTGAACCAAATAGGATATTTATTTTAGTTCTAAATGCAAGACACTAGTTGCAGTTACTTGCCTGTGATAGAGCGTAGGGTAAAGGAGAGTACATTCCAGCTGATAAAACACAATACGTTCTACAGCTATGATGTGTTGCACTACAGTGGAATTAGTTATCCCAAGAAGAAAATTTGAATCATATAAAGCTCCCATAACAGTTAACAAGACATCTTGATCATATCTATAACAAATATAGTCATAAACATTAAAATTTATTTTTAAGCTATGTAATATAATATCAAGTCAAATTATTGAAAACTAATGGTATTGATTATTCATTAAGCAGCTTGTATTCATATATAAATGGATATTTTGCATAAATTTTTGTCCCAAACTGCAAATAGATGGTGCAGAAAAATAATGTTGATATAAATGTAAAGAACAAGTAGACTAAATCGTAATCAGGGCTCCTTAAATATGTCCAGTGTTGCTTCCATAGATAGGTAGTGAATTGTTCCCAAGGAGGTTGTGAAAACTAAGTTGGAAAGTGAAGATCTTTGGTCCCGTGGACTATTGATATGGTAAATGCAAAATCTTGTTTCTACACCACTACACAAGATGCATGACATGTGTTATTGACATAGTCTTCCAACTACTAATTTTTAACAGCGTCCTCCTGTGAAAATGGTAAATCCAAGACCAAGACCTCTATTTTATTAGCCCTGCAAATAGAGCAATGTCTAGGGAGCATTCTCTTGCATAGAGAACATAAATACCTCTTCTGACATCCTACAGTCATAAATGTGGACCAATAACAGAGTGGGGAAAAAATATTGATTAATATATATGTGTTAACAAACATGCATCTCCACTCATAAAAATAGCATGGAAAACAAATATTAAAAAAAGATTGATTCTAATTAGTTATTAAAGCTTTGTTTAATCACTAGTTAACACTATAGCCCTCTGCTATAGTTTCCTGCAGGAAGGAACTAATAAATAGAAAATGGAACAGATTAGTGTACCTATTATCAAATAGTATTGACTTGCACACAAAAATAGCTCGAGAATTGCCTCCAATAGCTTCCTCCAACTAGGGTCTCAAACTCTTGTGGTCCCTAGAAAAAATAGTTGAAAGTAATAGTATAATTGTCACATCATATTTATATATAAAATCCAAGTAAAAGATTGTTTTTGTGAAGTGCCCATTTGTGAAAACCACTCAACATCACATGGATCATACGAAAAGGGGAATTTGTGCGAACTCGTTTGTGTCATTAGGTTCGTATGAATTCCCTTCATGTGAACCATTTTATTCGTGTGATCAGGCTTAGTTTTTGTAGATTTCATCTGCCTACTTTTCCTTCATTGGATAAATTTTAACCCTATTTTGTGGGATCACCCAACCACTCTAAGTGTTCAAAAAAAATTAAATTACACAAAATGTGACTTTATTCAAATTTTTAAAAAACCTCAAAAAATGTCAATAAAGATTTCATTACAATTCAAAAATCAATTTTAGAGATTTCAATGCACAACACAATAAAAAAATCATTTCTCAAACCACTTCAAAATAATCACATTATATTGAGACTATAGTCCCTAAAAATGTGCTATAATGTAGCCTTGTAAGATTAGTCACATTTAAAATGCCTTGGACAACTAAAATGTATGTAATTTTAACCACTCAAACAAGTTGGCTGAGAAAAGAAGAAATTTTATAGTATGATTAACTTTAGCTTAGGATGTTAGATAAACAATCTCAAATCTTGATTCAAAATAGTTGTGACATGCTTGGCTCCACCTCAACTATTTCGCTAGTTGCCCTATTTTTCGATCTCTATCACTAGTTTTGTACTATTTCTAATTTTGATTATTTCTACTAGATTTATAATGGATTGAGACCCCTGCCTCGTATTTCTATAAAAAACAAAACGTATTCCTTCAAAACATGAAGTAAATAAATTGGGGTCCTAATAGTTCTTGCATTTCCCATTGGCTCTTGTTATGTCTTCATGCTTAACATAATTGTTAGGTTTTATCATATAAATAGCCAAAATGAGATATTCAAAATTTATTCCTCAATTGATAATGATCAAATATACATACCTCAAACATGCCTAAGTGTGCGGCACATGTATCATGGTAAGCTAATTGTTTGAATATTTTATTTTATGATTGAATTACAAATCTCAGGTAATTACTATTTCATTTTTGGTTTTGCAACTAATTTGTTATCAAGCCTCAATCAATTAAATTTATTTAAATCAACACAATAATGACAATTGATTATATAATTCTTTTCTTAGCAATCTCATTAATACATTCATCATTTAAAATTAATCTCTCTTTATAAGAAATTACATTACCACAACCAACAATAAACAATAAAGGACAATAATAATTATCTTGGATTAATACTTTTTTGTATCACTTATAACACATACAAAAGGAGCTATCTTATATACATTTCTCTTAGGGTTATTATAGTGTCACAAAATGTAAACACAGAATATGAGAATTTCATTGCAACAACTTACAATATGTTCTCATAATAACATATTATAGATATATAAAAATAATATACATCACAAGAGACATATTCCATCAATATTGTATATTCCTTCAAATAAATTTTATTCACTATGAATAATAAAATCCAGCAAATATAATATAATCTACTGATCAAATAGATAAAAAATCAAACCTAAACTAAAAAATAACAAAGAAAAAGAAGGATTTTTTGAAGCGGACTCTGCGTTTTGCAAAAATCTGCAACTTGCGAAGGACAGCCCTTCCGGATGCATGGTGTTTCATCAGTGACTTCACAACCCCCGATGCCAGCGTGTCACCTCATGACCCCTAGGTGTGTGTGTTCCTTTTTCATTTATTTTGATGTCGTCGCCTCCACACAAACATCCTGCAAAAGTCGTAGCTTCTGCATTAAACTCCATTAATGCTTCCTTAACTCCACCTTCGAACATTGCTTTAAACTCTAGAAATGGAGATCATTTTGTATCTCCGGCGTCCAAAACTTTCTCAGAGGCAGTGGCCAACTCCTCCACGGTCTCTGCTTGTGCTAGGTTTCATTTGGCATCCCACGATGAAGCGTCTGAGCTAGGTAAGAGCTCTGTGAATACCTTGACCCCTTTTTCCATCTCCCCTAATACAGAAATGCTTGGTGAAATTGAGAAGGAAAAATGTAGGCTGAAGAATTTTGCTATTTTCTTTGCAGCTATTGAAGTTGAGAAGTGCTCTGCTAGGAAATTTCTTGATGACTGGTTTCATAATTATTGGAATCTTTAACTAGGGCATAGTATTTCCTTCTGTAGGTAGATACAAAAGGGTATGTTTGTCATTTTCTTTAATAATTTAGAGGCTTAAGAAGCTATCCTCAAATGAAAATACTAGAACGTTGGTACTACCTCCTTTCGTGCCCTAGCCTAGACTCTGGAGGCTATCCATGAGGAGGTTCTTGCACTTTTGGCTCCTCGATGGATCATTATCAAGAGTCTTCCTCCATTTCTGTGGCATTTTATCAACCATATTCTGGAGCCACTTGGCAAAGTTATTCGATTTGATGATACTTCTTGACTTGTACCACATATGGATGATAGGGCTTTGGTATCCCTTAAGCTTGGTATTGAAATCCTCTCGATTTTAGAGATCAACATCTCTGGTGAAATATTCTCCTATCCTTTAGGGCCCGTTTGGCAGCAGGAATACCATATCCTAGATATGGTCAATTCAGGAAGATGCTGGCAATTCAGGAAGATGCTTATCCTCAAAATGAAATCCGGAATATGGACTGACCCGTTTGGTTCACTC
>MU226874.1:290397-303384 GCA_018584345.1 Thuja plicata
CCCCCCCCCCCCCCTCTTAGTGTTTCTAACACATAGTCTTGTCCCAATTGTCTCTAAAGCTAGATATGATCTTCGTCGCCATCAATAGGCCTTAGTCCGTGGGACCAGAATTAGGTGCAGGGCCCATTGGCTGCAGCAAGGCGACAAAGGGACCAAGTTCTTCTTTAATTACCTTAAGAAAAAACATGCCAATGAAGCCATTAATAGTATTGTTGTTGATAATATGGAGATTGTTAATCCTGATGATATCAAGGGAGCCTTTGCCTCCTACTACAACAATCTGTTTTCTTTTGAAAAAAATGATGAGTCCATAACTCTTAGAAGAGAGTTCAGTTCCATTATCCCTAAGAAAATATCTCAACTCGACTCTGATCTCCTTGGGCAAAACATAACAAAGGAGGAAATTGTTAATGCTATCAATTCACTTAAAAAAGACAAGACTTCGGGCCCTGATGGCCTCTCGGCTGAGTTTTACCAAGCCAAAATTAGTTGGATTAGTTTGGATCTCCTTGATCTTTATAATGAGGCCTATGAGAGAGGCACTCTAGGTAACATGATTAACAGAGGTATCATTAAATTAATTCCTAAACATGGTGATAAAACTATTATCAAGAATTGGCGCCCAATCACTCTTTTGAATGTTTCCTATAAAATACTTGCTAAGATTATGGCCTGTATATTGGAAAGCATCCTGCCCAAGTTTCTTAATTCTACTCAGACTGGCTTTATAAAAGGTAGATATATACTCAAAAATCTCATTACTAGCTGGGAAGCCATGAATTGGGCCAAGTCCTCCAACCAAAATGCTGCAATTTCTCTCCTGGACTTTGAAAAGGCCTATGATAGAATCGCATGGAATTTTATAGACTTGATGCTTAGGGCCTTTGGTTTCCCTCACCTCTTCTATAATTACACCAAACTCTTGCTGAAAGATGATATGGCCCAAGTTGATGTTAATGGCTCCCTCTCTGACCCCTTCTCCCTGAGCAGATCTATCAGACAAGGCTGCCTGCTTGCCCCTGCTCTTTTTTTGATTGCCTCTGAAGCTGTCTTTCATCCTTACTGACAATACCCTTTCTCCGGTAGTCAAAGGTATCACCTTACCCAATATGGAGAATCTGACCAATTGTTAATTTGCTGATGATACTAGTTTATTTGTTGATCTGGAAGAAGAGAATTTCAGTAACCTAACTAAAAAACTAGACTTATTCTACTCTATATCGGGAGCTAAGTTGTCCCAGGCCAAGTGTATTTGCCTTGGCTAGGATGATCAACCTCTGGGATGGTTTTTGAAACATGGCTTCCAGTTGGGTGGGCCCAGTATCATTGTTAGATACTTGGGCATCCCCTTCTCTGTGGATCCCTCTCTTAAAGATATGTGGCTATGGGTTAAAAATAAAATCACTAAAAAACTTAATAGCTAGTATAACAGATCCTTGTCTTTAGCAGGTAGACTATAGGTCTGTCAAAAAATTCTATCCTCATATAATATATATTACTCCTCAGCTTGGATGTTCAATAACTATGAAATCTTGGAAATTCAAAAAGCCATTAGTAATCTCCTATGGTCTGATGGTAAAGGAAACAAAAAGATGCATGCGGTTAAGTGGGACTGGTGTTGTACTGATAAAAAACTTGGAGGTCTTGGGTTAAAAGATCTTAGACTTTAAGGTATGGCATCGGCCACTAAATGGATCTTTCACTGTGTAGATGGGGAAGAACCATGGAAGGTTCTTGTTAGAAGTAATATTGTGAGGGGATGCCCAAAGAAGGCTAAAACTTGGAAAGATGTTCCTTTTGATGATCTTTTAATCGACAACTTCCCTGTCAATGTGCAAGGATCTGCTATCTTTAAAACAATTTGGAAAGCTTGGGAGTCCTCTAGGTCCTTTATCTCTGATAAATCCTTCCATACTCATACCCTTCTACATGGTGAAAGGTCCATTTGGTGGAACCTCCATCTTCAGGGCAAGCCTCTTGCCCTATCTCAAGGCTGCTTGGCTAAAATTTGGAACAATCTGGGTATTTCCACCTTTATTGACCTCTTTGAGAATGACTGTTTGATTAGTTGGGAGGAGCTAAGAAACAAATTTAACCTTCTTGATGGTCATAAAAAGACCTATAACATGATCTCTAAAGCTTGTAAAGATCTCCCTGCCTCCTGCTTCATTAACTCTCATAGATACCTCAATATCAAATGGCTGGATGGTACTTTGATCTACAAAATCAAGGCCAAAAATATCTACAATATTTTGAGCAATAATTAGGATATCATTGAACATTTCAACAGACTTTGGTACACTTCTCTTGAAACTAAAGATTGGAGCAGAATCCTTAATTCAATGTGGAAGTCTCCTATTGATCCTAAAATTAGATGTTTTAAATGGCTTATGCTTCTCAATAAACTTCCTATCAGCAGGTACCCTGCTCCTACTGATGTTTGTAGTCTCTGCAATCGTCTTGATTCCTGTAGACATTTTTTTTTTTTAATGTAATTTTGCGAAGAAGGTCTGGGCTTTATTTGGCATAACTTATCCTAAGTTCATTGATATCTTTGAAATTATTACTGGTCATGTACAGGGACTTAAAACAGACTCTAATATTCTGTGGAACATTATTTCTTCTAACATTTTATGGCAGCTTTGGAAGTGCAGGAATGAAGAAAGGTATCAAGGTATACATAGATCTCTTACTGAGTCTTCATTGAAACTCACTCTTTTTAAAATTTCCTCGCAGGTCTGCATCACGATGATGATCAAGAGAGAAAAGTTTATCAGGTTCCTCAAGATGGGGCACTCCACCATGTTCGTCTTTGAAATGAAGGATGGTTATGACTATCGTAACCATATGAACAATATGTCTCTCTTCAACAAAACGGTGAAAAAACTACACAAGGAAATCACCAATAATAAGAATGTGACGGATGATCAGATCTATATGATTGCTCAAATCCAAGCCAATAAAGGAATTGCTTGGACGGAAGGTCCCCTTGGCTGGACTGCTTGAGTTGAACAGTTTGAAGATCTTCTACACTAGGTCCCCTGGTTTCTTTATGATAGTTATTATATAACTTTTGTTATTCGAACTTTGATTCTCTCCGTGTGAGGTTTGCCTCCGGAGTTGGACTCCTTGTGGATACTTATTTTGTCTTGTTTTGTTTACTCTATAATTAATATAAAAAATTTAAAAAAAATTATAGTTATATAATAATATTAATATGTTTTGCGTAATTCTATATATAAATTTAAAATATGTTTGATGGTTTATGTGTTGTCCAACAAGAAAACCTACTGAAGTAAATATACATTATTCATGAGGATGTCCAACTCATAACTTTTCTAACAGGGATTATAACAATAACAATCCCATGCACGCTGATCATATTACAGATGTATAACTTGTTAATGTTATTTTTAAGCGAATACAATAAAATCATTAATATCAGCAGATAAAAGCTAAAGGAAGAATAAATTTTACCAGAAGCTGTGAGCAATAAAAAAATGAAAAATACATACACGCTTGTGGCCATAAGATAGTATTACCAGAAGCTAAAGGAGGAATATGTATTACCAGAAGCTGCGAGCAATAAAACCATGAAAAAAACATACACGCCCTTGGCCATGTAAGCAGTAACAACAACTAGAGATGATGTATTCTGCGAGCAAACAATTACTATTTATACACTCAGTTTGTGAAGTTTTATTTCTTATTAGTTTATTTGGACATTTGATCCTGAGTAATTTGTTTGGAGTACTTGTATAATATACTCAGTGTACGAGGCCCCACCACTAGCACCAACCGTTGATCGAATGCGGCGATATATGCATATATAATAAAAAAATCAATACAGCGATATATTCATACATAATAAAACCAACTTAGCGATACAAGAAGATATGATAATGTTATAATTTATTTATTAAATAGCGGCTTCCATGCAATTTGTGTTCCAAGTTCCTTTCATAACATGGCTCATATGAGGTCCTTTTATCCATTTCAGCCAATTGGATTGGAATATCTTGTCTTGTCCATTTCAGCATTAGGCCCTACCTTAAACATACATTGGATCCTTGATCAGGTGTTAGGACAAAACTGGTGTCTTAAATACCTATGAAGTGCTACCCTACTAACAATAGATACATTACTTTCCAATTTAATCTTTTAAGATCATGATATTATTAATGAAATTGATTTTTGTAGTAGCTTTTGAATCAAAATTATTGACTTATGTTTCATAAGTAGTAGTTCACAAGAACTTATCTCTCACAATAGTGAAGCATTAGGCAATTTAAGTCATGCATCCCAGTACAACTCTAACTCAAGTATGCTTAACAATGTAGTTTCCCCATGTTTAAGCTCTTTTAGCTTGTTATGTTATTTGCAAAACCTATAAAAGTGTTGTGTCTTTCAAAACTCTTATGAAAAGATTGGACTCTTTGGTCATTTAACTTGAAAATATCAATATGGGTCATTGGATTAATCAGGTCTCACAATATAGTTGACAAATCATGTTTAAATTTAGAGTTGTGTTCATTAATATGTGTATGTACAATGATATTAATATTATTCAATGTAGCTAATTATAATTTCAAGTTCGCGATGAAGATATAAAATAGTTATCCAACTTTAACATGTCAAACATATGTAATAGCAAATAAACCAAATTTTAGCTAGCAGCAATATAAATTTGTTTAGTTTTACTTTCCTATTGTGTTCCCTGCATGCTCTTAAGAATATTTCACACCAAAGCTCATGAATTCCTCTTATTCCCGAGATTAACATCACATGATTTGACACAAAGCCAAGGATATGATAGGCTTAAGATTATCTATAGAGACACGATTTAATCATTTTTTGCTTATGTTTTTGTGTGTATGTCTAGACACACACGTGTGTGTGTGTGTACATAGATACATATATACATATGTTATTTTTTCCTTTTTGAAATAAAGACAACAATAAAAGTGTGTAGATATTTTACAAAAGAAAATCACGTGTCTAGTAGCAAGAGCTTGCTATTTGCTAGAAAAACTATATCCAAAAGAAAATATATATTGAACATAATTATCAAATTAAATATATTTGAAAAAATGTCTATGACCAAAGTGGGAAGACCCATCCAAGGCTTTTAAGTAATATTTAATTTTCAATTTTTAGTATCTTACATATTAGACATAATATTGTTCATCATACTTACATACATATATAGATGGAGAAAACTAACAAAGGCCTATAATTATAAGCCTTATGTCTTTTTTTTGTTATATATAGTGCGACTAGAAAAAATGATTTATATTTGGAAAGACAATAGATTCCTATAATCTTCAACAAAGTATTATGAAATAAGATTATTGGGAGAAATTTTATTAGTTTCACTAGGTTTGAATTTAGTTTGTTTCTTAGATATGAACTCGTGCATTATTAAGATGAAAAATTAATTTGTACAAATTTACACATTGATGATACATTCAAATCTAAATATAATTAATGCTTTTAATTCACATAAAGTTATCAAACTAGAATTTCTTATAAATATAGTGCGTATATTAATTTAAAGCTAAAGTCTCTTTTCTCCACAAAATTGAATATTGTATTGTTTTGTGATTGTCAGCGATTTGAATAAAGTGAAGGAATGTCATTAATGATTGGACTTTACTCAAGACTAAATAAAACATTGATCTTTGCCAACTCAATATTCAATAGATTTTAAATCAAGGTGGAGATGATAGAAAGCAAGGGATGGATAAAAAATGAAGTTTGAAGATCCATAGAAGAAAACCATTCGAGCTAATTTATCTAAATAATATATTATTTAAAGGCCTTTTTAACAAGTTTATTTTGTGCATATTCTCCACTCATTGCATTCCATCAAAATACATATCCTTTAGATGTTTTGTCGAGTAGTTGATGTGCAATAAAGCATGCTTCCACATTTTACGTGCATGCCTAGTAGAGTATTGGAAACTACATAATAGAGGTGAAAAACCCCTTTCTATAATGCTTTCATAAATGTGCATACTCTATTCTAAGCCTGTATCTTTGTAGCCTATGAGTACGGTGGAAATACTAAATTGATCAGGTTGGACAACTACACATTACATTTTTTTGTAAAATTTTAAATCCTTTTAAAAATGTACTGAGAGATATTAATTTTAAAATAAATTTATTTAGCAAAGAAATAAATTATTAAATTTATTATAACATATTAAAAGAACAAAAATAAATAAGAAAAGCCTATTGAAAAGACTATTTCTAAAACCTAAGAAATTAAAAAACCGAACTTCACAAGTCCATTTATCTCTCTTCCACATAGAAAACATTATAAGAACAACAAAAATGTACATTCCATGAATACATTCTCTTTCATACATAAAAATCTCAAATATATCATCCACCACTAACACTATCTAGGTATCAAAAGATTCAAAGCTAGTTAGCCTATAAGAAACTAATAATGTTGAAATAAATGATGTAATCACCATCAACATATTTTTTTAAGAAAAAGTGGATATACCACTAAATATATATTAATATAATAAGGACTAGTTCGAGAGCTCAAACGGGAAAGAACTAGTAAGAAAACCCAAAATCCTTGGTGAATACAAAAAAAAGAAGAAATTATTACAACCTATGACCTACCAAATACAAGCAATATCATTGTACATTGACATTGAGAGTCAAGATGACTTGATCTAGAAACAACGAGCACACATATAGCATATGGTGACCAAAAAATATCAACATATTACACTAATACCAAATATATCAAGGATGAATCTAATACACCTGCGATGTCATCACAGAAAATTCTGAAGCTTTCCCAAACAAAAAATTACAAACACTTAGCATGTTCTTTGAATTACTCCTCCATTGTGTCAGTATCATGTGACACTGAGTCCGATTGTGATTTGGGAGACCAACCCAAAGACTCAATATGGCATCCAGAGACAAGTTATGCATGAGTGTTGATTTCCCATCCCAACACCTGTTTATATTCTTCCCAAGAACCATGTGCCAGCTCACCCTCTAACATACCACAATCCGCTTCATTTTGTTCTTGACTAGGAATCACCATGGAAGACCAGCTTGTACCAACCAAACTCTATCTAATTCTAGGAGGTTCCACCATTGCAGAAGCCATTTAAATGTTGGGAAGCGTAACCTGGACAACCGACAGTCAAGGAGGAGGATTATTTGGCATTTACATTAGTTTGAGCAATGCATCCACTACCAATTCTGCTTTTTCCTCCAATGCATAACGTAAAATAGAACCCATTGAATGCAGCGCCCCTTTAAGGTTTCAAAATGTTTGCCTTTCCAGTGACCTTTTAATACTATTGAAAGTGACCATGTAAGCATGGTTCGTTAGCAGTAGATGTCGAGGAAATAAACCTCCCACCAATGTGTGTCCAACCCATAGGTTGTATATCTACATTTCTCTCTGTAATTTATTACCTTCCCAAAGCTATGCTTAACAACTTTGAAAGCCAGAATTTCCAATAAATGAACCAATTGAAAGAAGTCCATAGAATTTGAAAGAAATATCAAAACAACATGGGACAAATATAAAAACCATTTGGATCTTGGCGCCATATTTTCATGTACCCAATGACCAGCTTTATGGCTGACCGAGTAATAGCAGAATGAGACACAAACATATCATCTAGTATGGAGTCATCAATATTGTGGGGGAGGACTGTTACAATAACTGAGAGGTGGGGGGGGGGGGTGAATTAGTGGCCTCATATTCCAATATATCAACCCAAAAACATAATACCACAATGTTAAGCCTCTAGTTATCTTCAGTCCAATAAGATGAATTCCTTCAAATATACTTATTAAATAACTATTGCTCGGATCTCAATGTCCAACCTTATTCTTTATCTTTACCGAATAGAAGTCTTTCAATTTACCAAAAAATAGTAAATTACTTAAAGTTTACCAATCAATCCAAATTAGTTATGTGTAATGCAAAACACTAAAGTAATGACTCAAAAACACATTGACACGTAGATTTTTAACGTGGAAACCATGTCAAGGGAAAAACCACTTGGGACTAGTAACCTAAAAAATTTCACTCTTCTGAAGTGAGCTCGATGAAGAGACAACCCTGTTAAAGGTTACAAATACACTATTAGGTGTGAACTTTTTAGAGTATTTATAATCTGAATTATCAATTATATTACAATACCTGGTGTGATACCTGCAGTATTGTCAAGCTAAATATAAAAACAAGAAGACTAACAACATAATTGCAAGTAAAAAAAGGTAATCCATTCTATTCGAAATTGGAGTTTATACAAATATGATGGATCCAAAGGGTCACTAGAATACCTTGGAACCAAAATGAAAAGTAACCATAATGTTTATTACAAACAAACTTATTAAAACTACCGAAAATTTCAAAAAACTATATAAAATTTTAGGCCTACTTGGAGAAGGCATAACTTTCTAGTCCTAGGTCCGATTTGTGAACCGTTTACTTCATTGGAAAGATAATAAAAAACTCTATTTTCCCTAAAGAAATTCAAAAATGCACTTTATTAAAACATACAAAATACCAAAAAATTAAATTTTAGTGTTTCCCAATTCCATCCTGATCAATTTAATATAATAGTTTGTCACTTGATATCTGACATCTCACGCTACCTTCTATGACAAAACACAGTGAAGTTTTTCATATGGTATCTAGCATCTCATGCTATCTTCATGACCAAAATGTTTGATACTCCTTGGGATGTATCTCAAATATAAAGGGATCTTTAAATCCTGCTGGATTAAGAGACTTTCTGATCCAATGGTTAAACTGAAATAGTAAATGATCTATTCACACATACAACTTATACTTGCAGATTTTCAGATCTATTGTAACCTCATGTTACCTTTCTGATCAATGTATCAAATTAATACCTTTGCTCAACTTCTTTTCTGCTCGGTGATGCTATTCTTTGTTGCTCGGTGTCTGCATAAATATTTATCTCTTCCTTAGCTTGATTGATCATGACTGTATGAAGTTGTTCTTCATCAGTTTCTCTCCAGCATCCTCTTTTTCTATTCACTCCCATTTAATTGATAATGAATTAAGTTGTCTCTTTATAGACATGATATCACTGTTTCTAGGTTCTTGATTTTCTTTAACTTGGCGTGATCAACAATTCTCGCCAATCTTGATTTAAATCTGAAATCTTGTTTTATCTCCTTGACAACTAGCATAAAACAACTTTAAATATTTTACTTATCTCTTGGCTTTAACTTGTCAATGAGAACAATGTTAACAACCAGTTAAGTCATTCTTTAGCTCTGCTAGCTAAGTATTTTGTCATTTTTTGAAATCTAGTTCCTTTCGATGTTTACTCTTTGTTAGCTTTGGTCATTAGTTTAGTTGTCCTCAGGCTTCTCCATCTGTGTTGTCTATCCGTCGGGTATCTTTGTGTTTCTGGCCGTCGGTCATGCTTGTGATTTTGCTCATCGGTAATGCTCATCAGTTTCCATGCTTGGGCATCACTATTACTTTTCTCTTAGGGTTTCTCTATCCTTCTGGTTCCACTAACTGTCGGTGTCTATAGTCACTTGGTAAATGCTTATCTTTTATGCATTACCTAAAACATAATATTTTTCTCTCTAATTCTCTGAAGTCTTTGACACATTGTATATAACCAATCATATTATATCAAGTTGACATCAATGACAATACAATCTTTTTAACTGATTTAATAAATTAGACTAATTTGATGGCTTACATATTATCTTTCTGCATTTCGGTGATCAACTTAACATCTTCAAACATTCAAGTAGTTATATGTCATTAATCTCTCTCTTTGGCATTGATGGCAACACACTACATTGTCACACTATATTATTTCTAATATAATATGAAATATATCAAGTTTATTTTATCAATCTCTCCTACTGTAACTGATACAAAATGTCTGGCTTTCGGTAAGCTCTCATAGCTTTGATTTGATTCTTGCAGAGTGTTCTCTTCAATCTTCAATCCCTTCATTGGATAGATGTAGAAATATTTTGTCTCTGTTTCTGATGTGGTTTATTCCTCTCCTTGACGAACTGCTTTAGTATGTACTCTCTCCCTTTGTTACTTCTCTCCCTGAGATGGATGTTTCATATGTAATCAATCTTTCCCTTAGGATAATGATTAATACTTTATGGATAATGATGTTGATAATGAGATAATCTCTCCCTTTTGATAATGAGATACTCTCTCCCTTTGACAATAATGCCAAACAAATTTCCATATCATATCATAATATATTTCTTGAATTTCCCTGTCCATCAGCAATACATTGACTCTGGTGTTTAGTGTAGATTTGTACCTTGATATTTATAGATGTATCATTTTCTATTCTTCTTCTTGTTTGCATCAACCTTCATGATCTTCTGATAGTTTGTGAGCTGATGCAATCATCTAGTCAGCTTACTAACTGATAGACAAGGGTTGGACCCCTAGTCTCTTTCTCAAGTACTCAAAGGTATCTTTTGGTAATGGCTTGGTGAATATATCAGCTAGTTTTTCCTTTAATTGAACGTACTCTAGTATCACTTCTTTTTCTTGCACTTTTTCTCTTAAGTAATGATACTTGATTACTATATGCTTAGTCTTAGCATTCATGACTGGATTTTTTGATATGATTATTGTACTGGTATTATCACAATAGATAATTACTGGTTCAAGGATCTTCGTATTCATACCTTCCAATAACAGTTTGATCCATGCAATATTTGAGCATTTTGTAGTAGTAGCCACATATTCTTCTTCTACAGTAGATCGTGAGATGCACCCTTGCTTCTTGTTGATCCATGTGACAAGTCTGTCACCCATGAAAAATTCTCCTCTAGTTGTGCTCTTTCATTCATTAATGTTTCCAACCCAATCAGCATCTGTATAGAATTGTAGCTCAAATTTTCCTTCTCTTTTGTACCATAAGCCATAGTCCTCGGTGTTCTTTAGATATCTCATAATTCTCTTGACAGTAGTCATATGTGCTTCTTTGGGATTATCAAAGATTCTTGCAACTATTTCAACCGCATGTGCAATATCTGGTCTGGTATGAACAACATACATTAGTTTGTCAATCATAGATCTATAGTCTAATTTACCTCATTTGATTTGTCTTATTTTCTTAGCTTACATCCGGTAGATATAGATGTTCCAACTGGTTTGGAATCTTCCATCTTGAATATCTTTAACATCTCCTTGATGTATTTGGATTGAGTGATATATATGCATGTATCTTGTTGAAGAATCTGAAGACCAAGAAAGAATTTGATCTCCCCAAACATAGACATTTCAAACTCTTTTCTCATTTCATTAGCAAAGGATTGACATAACATTTCATTTCCTCCAAAAATGATATCATCAACAAATATTTCAGCAACCCGAATATTACCTTCGGTATCTTCTTTTAAGTACAGATTTCTATTTTCACTTGTTCTTATGAATTCAATGTTAATGAGATATGAGTGAAGTCTTTCATACCAGGCTCTTGGTGCTTGTTTCAATCCATACAAGGCTTTTTGTAGTCTACATACCATGTTTCTCTTGTCTGGATCAAAAAACCCTTCTGTTTGTTCAATGTGTACCTCTTCCTCCAGTATTCCATTTAGGAATGCAGATTTGACATCCATCTGGTATACCTTGAATCCTTTGAATGCAGCATAAGAAAGTAAGATTCTAAATCCTTCTAGTCTGGAAACGGGTGCAAAGGTTTCACCATAGTCAATACATTCTTCTTGTGCATACCCTTTGCATACTAATCTTACTTTGTTTATAGTGACTTCTCCATTCTCATTCAACTTTTTTCTGAATATCCATTTGGTACCGATGAAATTCTTGTCATATGGTCTTGGTACTAGTGTCCATGTATTGTTCTTCGCCATCTATTCTATTTCTTCATTCATAGCACTAATCCATTCTTTATTTTCAAGTGTAGTAGTAACAGATTTAGGCTCAAAATTACAAATTAAACATCTGGTGTTTAAAGACTTACTTCTTGTTCTTGTTCCAAACTTCTTATCTCCTGTGATTTGATTTTGTTGATGATTTCTTCTGACATACTTGGCAAGTTTTGGTTCAGGTCTGTGTCCATCATTCTGATCAGCATTTTGACCTTTATTTTGATCTCCATTGCTCTGAAATGTTGGGATTAATGTTAAGTAGTATTGAGAGAGGAGGGGTGAATCTGTACCTCTAAAACTTTTAACACATTTCACTTTTCATCTTTTGCAATCAATCTTTAGTGTATTACCAACAAATTATGTGGTTCTTTCTTATGTGTCTAGTTTATCAATTCATAATCTATAGTATGCGAAATTCATGAAATTAATAGACACATGACACAAGATATGATATCACAAAAAACTCTTGTTAGGAAGTAAAAATTGCGGTGGGGATGACACCCACAAAACTTCCCTATCTGTATAATGGAAGTGAGTCGGTTAAGGCTTACAATTTGATCACTTCTGATGATCTACCCTATTAGGAGTATTAAGGTGGAGACCTATTAAGATCTACTCAGTTAAGAGCTTTAGCAACACTGGTTTAAGTGTGCACTCAGTTAAGAGATTTACAATAAGGTTGTTAAACCCACCTTTCTTGAAAGAATTTTTAAAAGTGCACTACACTTGTTAGAATGTGTCATGCCCCGCAAGAGAACCGGGGAAGAGAACAAAGATTCTTTTTGAAAAGAAAACCTAAGTAAAAATTCATGAAAATTTTTAAACTTTTAAAAGAGTTATGTGAACAAAACTTTAAACTTAGATTCTTCCCAAAGTTCCCTTCTAACTTAATGCACCAACCATTTAAGTCCATCTAGTGTGCTAACAACTTAATGTACTTTTTAAACAAACTACATCATATCATTATAAGATTCTTTATTAAGAAATACCTAAGTACTTTCATTTCAATTTTCCATTTAAAACCATCTAGATTCCTAAGTATTCTTTTATGAACAATATAACCTTTAAATCAAA
>MU226874.1:306699-321925 GCA_018584345.1 Thuja plicata
CATAAATGAGCATATCAATCATATCATCATCCACAAAATATAAATGTAAATGTATAGTTCTAACCATCATAATAAAATGTCCAAGTCAAAAGTCCAAGTATCACCATAGGAGAGGGTATTACAGAATGAGTACATATGATTGACCTAACTATATACAATCTATAATTTCTGATTACAGATCCATTAAAAGATTGCAGTACATGAGTATCACCTATAGTGATTGATTTGTACCTTTCTCTACTTGTCAGTAGCCTTGTGTTCTGTTCTTGAAAACTGATATGATTCTTTTCTGTCCTTCTGCATAAATTCTCTTGTCTGATTCTTAGATTCTCTCAGTGGCTACAATCATCATCAAACAAAATGTTCTCAATAGATTGAGCATCTATTTATACAAGTATTTGACCTATTCTAGAATCATGCATTACAATGTTAACTCTCGATCCAAGGTTTACAACTTGACCTTGATGTTTAGTTTGCATATTTTAAATCAGTTGAACTAATTAAAACAATAATAAATACATTTCTTTTTCCGCACATAATGGTTTTAAAAACAAATCAAGAAGCTATAAATACAACTTTAGTGATTTATCTGACGTGTAAACTCAGATCCACTTTTTGTGGGCTATAACTGTCAGTCGGTTCTTGGTCATCGGTGTGGACTAAAAGTACGTCGGTGTTCCTTTCTGAACTACTCATTAGGTTCCCTTCATCTGTTTGGTTCCTCTCTTTGATCATTCATTGGGTTAGACCTTTGTTACTCATCAGGTTCCCTTAACCTTTTTATCGTCGGGTAACATTGAATAGTGTTCGGCAGGATGCATGTGAACTTAGCAATTTTGGTAACCTTGGCATCGGTAGTGTTGTGCCCTGTCTATCGATATAGTATTAAACCGATCGTGTTTATTATGTTTTTCCTTGCATATAATAATGGCAAAATATTATGTCTGCAATCTCCCCCTTTAACATTAGTATCAAAAGTTGATATGTGCATAATACTAAAGTGTTTAGTATGTACACCATTTATATATCCTTGTCATTATATGACTCCCCGTAACTATATGCATTGGTATAGTATAAGTATATGTACATGTATACTTGTCTATGTACTCTTTCTAAGACTGAATGTACATTTCCCCTTTTATACTATATTCCCCTTTGTACTGAGCACTGAACTGTACATATCATTTCCCCCTTTCTTTTATAAATAATAATGTACATATCATTTACCCCTTTCTTTGATACTCATGACAAAGATGTACAACTTATAAGATGTCAAAAATTGTGACAAAAATGTGTAACTTACAGAGTGTCAAGAATATGTGAGTAGGCGGTCTTGATATCTTCCATTATTTTCTCCCATTTTTCCTTGAGGAGTTCTAAAGCCATGTGCTCTAGTTCAAGTCTTTCATGCATATCAAAAATGCTCTCTAGGACAGACATCTCTGGGGTGGCAACTAGTTCTTTTTCCTTTGTCATATGTTTCTGCAGTAATGTGAGAGTCGGTAAAAGTTGAGCTTGAAGCTCATTCACCTCATCTCTATACTTTGTCTCTGCAATCTGAATGTCTTGTCTCAGCTTTCTTGCTTGCTTGAGCTGTTCATTATGCAATTTTATTGCCTCTTCAGTGTTTGCGAGACTATGTGCACTAGATTGAAGATCAACATCTATTTGTGCTATCTTGTCGATATACTCCTTAGTGAGTTGATCTAATGTGCATAGTTTTTGAATCAAGGCTATAGCTTCTAAAATAATTCTAGTTCTACTATGCTTACCAGTTCAGATAGCTTCACCATTTGTTTAGCCACTTATTGGCTTATCTTTTCTGCTAACTTGAATTCATATTTTTGTTCAAGTATTTCTTCCATGACCTTCTCAACATCTATGTTTTGAGATGTGATAGCGTCAATAAGAGTCACTAGTTGGTCAATCATGGTGGTTGATTGATCAACATCAATGTCAGGCATGATCTGCTGTAATATTCCCTTTGCAATTTTTAGTACCTTTGCTCTTTTCTTAGCTTCTCTCATTTTCTCCTGAATTGCTTTCCTTTCACAAAGTCTTTCATACTTTTCTAATGTAGTATGATCCACTGTTCTAGGATCACATACTGGTATCTCAATTACTTCATCCAGAGTGACTGGATTCATATTCTTTCTCTTCTTTTTCTCAAATGAGATTGTAGGAGATTCAGATGTATGAACTACCATAGCTAGTTCATTTGTCTTTTCTGATTCACTCGGTTAAGGATTAGTAGATGAATCTTCTGTTGGAAGTACAATAATGGGAAAGCAAGATACTGAGAGGGGGGGTGAATCAGATCTTTATAACTTATTTAATTAAAACAAAATGATCCACATTCATACATATATGAAATTAAACTAACATCAAATAGCATTCACTGCATGAAATAGATAACTCATAACACAAAATTTTGGTAACCCAGAAACCCAAATAGGTAAAACTAGGGTGTGGATGATACCCACAAAATATTCACTACTGTAGCAATAAAGTGTGCCTGTTAGGGCTACAAAATTTTGATTACAAAATGCAATCTACCTGGTTAAAGGTCTATTCGGTTAAGAACTTAAGATCATTACAATCTACCTGGTTACAAGATTTAAACTTACAATGAAGTACACACTCGGGTAAGAGATTTAAATAGGTCTGTCAGAACCACTCTATTAAGAGATTTCACTTGATACAATTGTTAAACTGTTTCAAGTAATGATCCTTTGTTATGCACTCAGATGCTGATGATGGATCTTCCCTTTCCAATACCTTTTGCAATCTCTTAATCTGGTATGTCTTTACTCTACAATTCACTGTTCTATCACTCTGCTAGATCTGTGCTTCTCTTCATAATAACTCACTGTTCATCTCTCATGAACACATACAACCCTTCTCAGTTTCTACTTGCTACGAAAATAGGTTTAGAAGCAATCTAAATATATCATTATAAATCTGGTAGTGAGATCTAGATCAATGATCAAGATCTAATATTTGTGCCTCCAAGGCATTCCATTTTTCTCATCAGCTCCATGCCATGTATAGGATAAAATAATTAAATGTGTAATTAACTCCGTGAACAAATATTAAATGCATGTCTATGTTAGCCTAGAGCGCATACAAGTCGGCCTCAACATGTTACCTCAATGTTTGAATCAATCCTGACATGTATGCAAAAAATTGTTCTACTCGGCACCAACATTCTCTCACTTGGCACTAATGTTCAACTCAGCTTGGCATGATGTAACTCGGCAACCTAAATACTTCTTAGCAATGGTGCTTGACACTGAACTATTTAGCTCGGCCATAGTGAAAGCCAACTAAAACTGCCTAAGTAAATGACTAAGTGTTGGTCACTAATCATCAACAGATCTTAGAGATTAACAATCTCCCCCTTTGATATTAGTGGAAAAAACACACTTATCATTTCTTCAATTCATATCATCAAAATGTTGCCTAAGTACATAATGTACTCCCCCTAAGAATATACATCATACTAAATACAAAAGGTTACATAGCATACATGCCTTCAAAAATATTTACAAATGTACCTATATTGTACTTATTTAACGATTACATTCTATGTTGTATCCTTACTAATTTCCCCTTTCTGATTGATTTCCCCCTTTTTTTTGTCACTTATTCTAGGTGGGGTCAAGTTATACTTGTCCAAAAATTTCTTATGAAGCTATAGTGTGGCTGAAAATGCAGTGTCCCAACTGTCCTTAACAAGCTTCATAACTTCCAATTTTACTTCTAGCTCGGCAGCTAGACTCACTAAACTGTCTGTAGTTGAGAGATTAGAATTTATTTGTGATAATTCCTTTATAGATGTTAGTTCCTTCTAAATTACCTCCAGGTGAGGCATCAAGTTAGTCTAGATAGTGATCAATTTGGCCCTTATCCAACAATCTTCTGCCATGAGCTCGGCAATTCTTCATTGTGCATGGATCAATTTATCAAAATGTAAGGAGCTAGAGTTAGCATCCATACCCAGTGTACTCCTAGTTGATTTCAAATCCAACTGTAGCTTCTCAACAAGCTATAGGTTATCCTTTGTGAAAAATTAAACATCACACAACTTTTTGTACAAAGAATAAACATTTGTTGTGACTTCCTCTAAGATTTCGACAAGAGTAGAAAGTTCAACCTGTTTCATTGCAATCTCTTCTAATATTTTCTCCATAACTTTACTCTCAAATCTCCTCTTAGACCATTGAAGTAGTTTCTCATTGTTGTTAATGTCATCATCAGTTACCTTCTGTATAATATGAACTAATTGATCAATGATAGGAGCTTGAGGTTTCTCATCTTCAAGGTCAAAATCCTTTACAAATATTTCCTTGATATCATGGAGTACTTGCTTTTGCTTCTTCTCAATCTTCATCTCTTCCTGTCTCGTCTTTCTCTTAATTAATTCCTAAAGAGTCTCAATTCGTTCATAAGACATTTCATTGGAATCCCATGGTGGAATCATAATTACCTCATCTAATGTAACATTCATAGTAGGTGACTTCTTCATTAATTTCCTCTTCTTGAACTCAGGTGTGCTGGCACTCAGCTTCAGTTCACTAACACCTTTATCTTTAGAAGAGTCAATCTCCATTGTGTCCTTCAATTGTGTCAAGATTGTCTATTGATCAGTCATACCTCCAGTTTTGGGACCTATGGGAGTTGATGATGCAGAGTGTGGTAGACCAACCAACACTTGCACTGCCTCTTATTCCTTAGGCTTATCAACATTAACTATCATCTCTTCTCCATGGACTAAAATTGTCTTCACAACCTCTAAAATACGTGGATTTAGAGAAGTTACCTCTTTTTCATCAGTATTTTCCTTCTCTTCTTCTTTTTGATCAACTTTCTCTTCAATTTCCTCCATGGTTTTCTCCTTATCTACCTCTATGGTCTTGTCTCCTTCTACTTTAGTTTCCTTAATAGGTGATTCCATATGTGTAGCACTCGGCACATCTTGACCCTTGGCATCCAAATTGCTAGAGTCATCAATTGTAGTAACATTTGGACTCTCTACAGTTAGGTCAACAGTATTTGTTGTATCTAACACTTCTTTAGTCTTGTCTTGTTTGGTGGCAATTTGATCCTATGATTTATGTGGTACAAGAGTGGTGTGAACATCTTTGGCCTTCTGCTCGAATGGTCCTTCATCAGTTTTCTGTTCCTTAGGAATAACTAGTCCAAAGATTTCCTTCCATATTCTAGTGCTTTGCTAGACTACTCCTTCAACATCATCTTTCAAGATGGAATATCCTCTATGTTTGGGTACAAATCTATTCTTGTACTCTTCTATGAATTTAGCTCTTTGTTTTTCTGTCAATTCAGGGATCACCTTGGCTAAGGTGACTTCCCTAATCTGTGTCTCTATTGTGAGTGCAAACTCCCATTTTCTAGATAAATACTCATATAATTCATTTGGTACATAGTTTCCTATCTTTTTAGGAGTTAACTTAAAAGTACTCATCATATCTACTAGTGCGTTGTGAACTTTGTGCCTATCTTCTATGCTCAATTTCTCATACTTAATGAATTTAAAACTTGAAAACCCTGCTGAACTTCTTAGATTCTCACATACCTCATCAATAGTAGCGGGTTTCTTGAACTGTGTAGTTGGTATGTTGTTGGGTTCATCTATTTCATTATTTTCCTCATCACTCTCTGGATCCAACTTTAGTTTCCTTCTTGGTCTCTTCACTAGTAGGCTCGACACAGCCTTTGTTGCAACTTTAGCCTTAGATCCAGAACTGCTTTCTCCAACTTTCTTCTTTATATATACCCTTGTTTGTACTATTGTAGATGTCATAGTAGATTCCCTTGTCCTTGGACAATTGGCAACAAGAGGTGTAACCCTAGTTTTAGCTTTGCTCGGTTTGGTTACTTTGGCTACTGCAGGCTTCTTTCCTTTAGCCTTCTCAGTGATTTCCTCCTTAGATTCACTAACTTGTTCTTCTTCAATGGATTTATCTTCTCTTTGTCTATTGGTTACTTCAAGAGGTGCATCCTCTGCTTCATCATCACTCGGTAAGCCAACCATTTTCTTCAAATTCTTTACAATCTTTTTCCTTTTCCTTTCCATGGTTCTTGCCCTCAGATTCATAGAGATTTTTTCCTTTGCTTCCTCATAGTTTGAAAATCTTGGTGATTTTGCATCAACTGCCTCGGGTAGGAGTGCAATGATGGTTGTTGATGCCTCATCAATGTTAATTTCATAGGGAAATGGTTTCAACCATGATACCCTAGGTGTCACAGCCTAAATATATGTATAGTTTGTGTCAACTAGGAAGCAAATTTCTTCATAATGCTTCTCCGCTATTGATTTAGGAATCTTGGTCCTCAATCTCATTCTCTTCTTGAATTCAACAAAATAACTACCCAAAATACTATTGAAGTTATCACCCAACTTTTGAATACACTCACTAATCTGTACTGTAATGGGTCTATCATTTTTCCAAACTATGTTTCCCAATGTAGGAAATGAGTTCTGTACATAGAAAAATATGCATACAAGTAAGGATCTGAACTTACATGATGAGCTTTTGGCTTTTCTAATAGATGCAAGGTTCTCGGCTAGCTGCATTAGCTATAGCTTGGCAAGGTCATATGTATGATTTTTCTTGACAATCTTCCATGCCTGATCCATAGTTGTGCACAGAACACTATCCAGTCAACTTGACTGATAGAACTTGTGTGCAATCACTCTAACTCCAAAATCAAGTTCTAGGTCTGTAATTGTAGGTTTGTAATTGTAGAGATAGTCATACCTCTATTGTTCCATACTACTCTAGTGTTTGCTGCAATGTCTTCCTTGCTAAGATCTCTCATGGTTCGTTTCTTGCTGACAACAGGATATCCAGTCACCTTGTGAATGATGTCCTTCATAATCTTGACTGGTCCATTGTCAAGCCATAAACAAATATCATGAACTCGACTAAGAATGAATTTGATCCATTAGTCATTGAAACCCTATGGAAAGTCTAGGGCATGAGTTAACCCTTTCTCAACTAGGTATTTGAATTCATCCTTCAAAACTCTATTTTCACACAATTCATTATAGGATTTCCTCAGCTATCTCCTACTTCACCAATCTTTACCATATAACAAGATCTTATGTCATGGATCTTAAGTACCTTAGGTGGGATCAAGGATTGGGCTCCATTCAAATCTCCCAAAATTGCACTTTTTGGAACTGCACGGAAGTTAGGAGGCGCACATGCATCACTCCTTACTAACTAAACTTCTTTGATCTCCCTTTGCATATCCTTAGTTGTGGTGGAAGAACTTGCTGCCATGATTTCTCAAAATTAGGGTTTGAAGACTAGAAGCAGAGTAACTTAGCAAGTCACTTTGTGTGCTGTTTACTTTTTGGGTTGCCAACGGCACGCTGTCTACAACTCCAAGATAAAACTTTTCTGAAATCAAGATTCACAATCTCTTCAATCGCTCTTCAAACTCTAAAAATTGCAAGGTGAAATAAAACATAATAGTTCTGATCTTTTATAGACTCTAAAGGTCAAGGTAGGTGAGTAATTAATGTTCTATCCATTGAGTTAGTGCACACCAGCTGTCCTCAGCTTACCATTCTTGGCATAGGCAAACTTACTTGGCCAACCAGCTCAACACCTCACTAAAGAACTCGGCCTTAGTGTATCCGACTGGTGCTCAGAACCTTGCAATGCAGTTTTGACTATACTCGGCACTCATCAAAAACATGTCCTAGTGCATCTCAATATATGTAGATATGGACTTTGGCATATTTATGTTAGGAATTGATGTAATATAAGAAATTTAAATAGAGTTCCTTACATACCTCTTCTTCTTAGTTGGAAATGGAGTGATCACCTGATCCATTGGATTGGGTGACCTCAGCTTCAGTAGATTCACTACTGCTAGGCTCTGTTTTCCTTACCCATGTTTGGTTCATTTGTTCTCTTATTTCTTTAATAGTAGGAGCAAGTACTCTTTTTCTACACTCTCTCTTAGTGTGACCAATCTTCAGACAACTGAAACAAACTAAGCTTCCATTCATCCAACTCTTTGATTTCCCTCTGAAATGTGTCTTTAAACAATCTTTTGGTGCATGTCCATATTCTTTACAGTAGTGAAAACTTTGCCTTGTGTTATAATCCCAATTGTAAGAGTTGCCTTTCCTAGGTTCTTTACCTTGTATCTTAGATGTCCATTGATGTTTGGCATTGGATCTACACTCTTGTGCTTTATGACCATGTTTCTGACACTTGTAACAATAACCATTGAATCTAGGTTTGGGAGGTGCATCATTTGCTTCAGCCCAACATTCATGAGCTTTGTGTCTAAAATTATTACAGTTAAAATACTAACCTTTGAACTTAAGTTGAGGATTGGACTTACTATTCTTGCTTCGAAAAATGTTTGTTGTATGACCTGGTTTTCCACATTGGTGGCAAATAGGTTTATTTTCTTTGTCTTAGCATTCCTCCTTCACCATACTTGGATGGTTCTCCTTTCTTAGTAGATGTCTAATGTCCATTCAGTCCTATGCCCGAAGAGTCTTTGGATCTCCTTGATGCTTCCATCAAATTCTCAAAATGAGTCAAAGCTTCATAAGGTTTGTTCAACCTTTCATTAAGCTCTTTCTCAGATCTCAAATCATTTTTCAATTGATTTTTCTCAGATCTTAAATCCAATATATATGTATCTTTCCTAGTAATCTCATGATTTGCAAGTAGTAGTTGATTCACTATGTCAACTTGGTTATTTTTCATAGTCTATACTTCATGTGTCCTTTCATCAAATCTAATGGTCATCAATCTTTTGTCTTCTTCTGCCATAGCCTTGTCATCTTTTGCTTGCTTCTTTTGTTCAACAATTTCACATAGTCTAATTGATTGGGCTTCTTGTTCTCTTTTCAGATTCCTGACTTCTTCACATAGTGCATTATTCTTCTCCAGTAGATCTACAATTGCTGCATCGCTCTCAGTAGAGTTTTCATTCTGAAATAGATTTGTAGTGTCTTCTTCTTGGTAGTGAATATCATTCATTTGTTTGGACATGTCCTTTCTCACTGTTAATGACTTTTTCAATTCCTATCTTGCTGTCTCAAGCTGATGTAGTGCTAGCTAAATCTCAATCTTCTCATTCTCAATGATCTTACCCAACTTGTAAACCTCCATCTTAAGATCTGTACTCTCAAGCTAATTCAAATCTTTTATAGGAGAGCTGAGCTCTGATACCAATGTTGGAAGTACAATAATGGGAAAGCAAGATAATTAGAGGGGGGGTGAATCAGATCTTTAAAACTTATTCAATTAAAACAAACTTATCCACATTCATACATATATGAAATTAAACTAACATAAAATAGCACTCACTACATGAAGTAGATAACTCATAACACACGATTTTGGTAACCCGTAAACCCAAATAGGTAAAACTGGGGTGGGGATGATATCCACAAAATCTTCACTACTGTAGCAATAAAGTGTGCATGTTAGGGCTACAAAAGTTTGATTACAAAATGCAATCTACCTGGTTAAAGGTCTATTTGGTTAAGAACTTAAGATCATTACAATCTACTTGGTTACAGGATTTAAACTTACAATGAAGTAAGCACTCAGCTAAGAGATTTAAATAGGTCTATCAGAACCACTCTGTTAAGAGATTTCACCTAATACAATTATTAGACTATTTCAAGTAATGATCCTTTGTTATGCACTCAAATTCTGATGATGGATCTTCTCTTTCCAATACCTTCTGTGATCTCTTAATCTGATATCTCTTTACTCTGCAATTCACTGTTCTATCAATTTGCTAGATCTATGTTTCTCTTCAGAATAACTCACTGTTCATCTCTCATGAACACATACAACCCTTCTCAGTCTCTTCTTGCTACAAAAATAGGTTTAGAAGCAATCTAAATATATCATTACAGATCTGGTAGCGAGATCTAGATCAACGATCAGGATCTAATATTTGTTCCTCCAAGGCATTCCATTTTTCTCATTGGCTCCATGCCATGTATAGGATAAAACAATTAAATGCATAATTAACTCCATGAAAAATTTTTAAATGCATGTCTATGTTGGCCTAGAGCTTATACAAGTCAGCGCCTCAACATGTTATGTTAATGTTTGAATCAATCCTGACATGTATGCCAAAAACTGTTCTGCTCAGCACCAACATTTTGTTGCTCGACACTTAATGTTCAACTCGGCTCGGCATGATGTAACTCAGAAACCTAAATACTACTCGGCAATGGTGCTCGACACTAAACTATTTAGCTCAGCCATAGTGAAAGCCAACTAAAATTGCCTAAGTAAATGACTAAGTGTTGGTCACTAATCATTAACAGATCTCAGAGATTAACATCTTCTTATGTTTTCTGCTTAGGGTTCACCTATAAGTTAGGTGAAGATGTCTCTCCATCAACTTTTGGTGTTTACAGATTTTTCTTCAGTTTTCTTTTCTTACTCATCTGCCTTAGCTTCTTCACTTTTCTCCTTTTCCTTGGTCTCAACCTATTTTTTTGCTTCTTTATTTTGATCAGTAGACTTATTTGTTTGATCATTGGTTGGAGCTTGTTTTGTCATTGTGTCTTGTTGTTTCTCTATTGTATCCTTGTGTTCTGCATCACCCTTGTCCTCGGGTATGCTTGTATTTCCTGCAATTGATTGGTCTTCTCCTTCTATCAGATTGATAGCCTTTATTAGCATGGGCATATTATCTTGTGTAGTTGCTTGTGTTGTATCAAGAGTTGTGTCCTGCTCGTCGGTTTGACCTTGTGTAGCATTGACATCTTCATCTTTTTGAGTCTGATTTGTAGGTTCAGTGAGGTCAATGACTCTATTTTCATGCTTTGTCTTATCTACAACATCCATTTCTTTATTACCTATTGTCTTCAATTCTTTTTGCTTTTGTTTATCCTCAAGAGATATGAAAATGACAACTTCTTTCTTCTTTGGATCCTTGTCAGAGTCATAAATGGTGATGTCTTGAATGTCAAGATCATCATCTTTATTTTCTGAGTCATTTGGATCCACATCTTCAACATTGTCCAAAGCAATGTGATGAGGACTTGCCTTATCTTTCTCTTCCTCCACATGAGGTGCATTGGTGAGAAGTAATTTTTTCTCACCACTTGTAGATTATGTTGGTAGATCCAGAATCTATCTCCATTTTGTTTTTGTCATCTTGTCCAATTATATGAAATTTTTCTCTAGCACTTTGTAGGCTCTTATCTTAGCCACAAATTTGTTTGAGTGCTTTTTCAATATTTCTTTTATCTCTTCCATTTTGGAATCATGAGGTATTAATGAAACAAGTACTCTCTCCCTTGATTTCCTTTCAATTTTTAGTGCATAAGACCACTATTGTGAAATTCTTTTTCCTAGCTCTTTAGGAATTTTGTGTTCAATTTCAGCTGCTACATACTTGAATTTTATCATATCTCTTAAGATTGCATCTTGTATCTTGTTTTGGTCTTCATTTGTTAGATTTTCCCATTTTCTTATTCTTCTATCATTCATTGTTCCTATTACAGCAATTGAGTTTGCAATTTCATCAATAGCTAGAGGGATATTCTTCTTACTTATTTTTGGTTCATCATCTTTTGTATCATCAATGTCCTCTTTTGTTCTGACTAGTATTCTCCTTCTTTTGGTAGGAGTTTGTTTCTTTGCTAGCTGCTCAGTCTGCTTATCTATTTGCTTCCTCTTATAAGTCTTGACTGGAGCTTTCTTTGGGGGTGTTGTTGTTTTTTCTAAATCGCTCCTTGTTCTTTGAGCTGTTGTTGTCCTTGGTTTCTTAGGAGGAGGTGGAGGGGCATGAGATTCAGTCTCCTTAGAATCTAACACTTGTTCTTCTTGGCATGTACCGATGGTTCCCTATTCCTTGATATCCTCTATTTCCTTCTCCTCTTCATTTACCAATAGAACCTTTTTTCAGGTTCTTCACCATTTTCTCCTTCTTGTTGACATCTTTCTTTAGCACTAGGCCTATTTCAATCTTGGATTTGGCCTCTTCATAGGTTCTGAACCTAATTTGTTTGCTATCAAGTGGTTCATTTAACAATGCCTCAATTGCATTGGTTGCATGGTGTATGTTGATCTCATAATCCAGTGGTGGTAACCAGGATGTCCTTGGTACAACCATTTTTATATGAGTGAAATCAGTGTCCACCATGAAACATATTTCATCCCCATGTTTCTCAATCAACTGCTCTAGGATCCTTACCCTTTCTACCACATTTTCCTTAAATTCAAGGAAGTAAGCACTCATGACTGAATCAAAATTGTCACCTGGTGACTTAATGTAATTATTGATCTGCAATGTTAATGGTTTGGTGGTGTCCCACTTCACCTTACCGATAGAGGGAAAATACTCTTGAAAATAAAATAATATGCACATGATGAGTGAGCCAAACTTACATGTGTTTGTCTTGGCTACGTTAATTGTTGTCATATTCTCATCTAGTTGCTTCAGCAGGATCTCACATCGATCCATCTATATCCCTTTAGAAACAATTTTGTAGGCTATGCTTGCAACAGTAGAGGAAATGTTGTTTAACTTGCTTGCCTAAAAGATTTTGTAAGCAATTACACATGCACCGAACTTTAGTTCTTTGTCGGTGATGGTGTTTACCTTTAATCCTCTTCCGTCCCACTCTTATTTGGTGAGTTTCTCAACATCTGGCCGGGATGGGTGTTTATGACCCTTGTCTTTTTTTTTGATGGGGTATCCAGTCATGACATGTAAGACATCCTTAGTGATTTTCTTCGGTTCATCCAGCCACAACTTATGATCACACATTCTTCTCAATACTAACCTTATCCAGTCAGTTTGGAAAACCTTCAGGAAATATAGGGCATTTGTAATCCCTTTAACCTCTAGGTGTTTGTGCTCATCCTTGAGGTTTCACTGTTCATCACATAGGTTCTGATAGGTCTTATTCATTTTTAGATCACCTATCTCTGTGATCTTGTAGTGTATATAAGATCTTAAATCTTCGATGAGTAAAACCCTAGGTGGTATTTTGGAAAATGTGCCAGAATAATTAGGTTGTGAGGCAATTTTTGGGCAGATCTTGTATCTAGGTTCTACACATGTACTATTCTTGAGTAACTTAACCACATTTATCTTATCACTCTTCAACTTAACAGTTCTGGAAGTGGTTACCATAGTTTTTTCTAATTTAGGGCTTTCAAGAAAATGATAACACAGAGTATCAGTGCCCTCGGTACTTATTTCAATCTGTTCAGGAGGTGAATGATCTGGTTGGAGTGCTTTGGATCACGTCAAGGTTGCTCTACAATTTTCTCTTTCATCACTCTACTTCACTCTTATTTTCTCTCTTCAATTTGCAAGTGTGAAATGAAGTTGTTTCGTCGAGTATTTATAAACCTTTTTTGCCCTAAGTCTTCCATAAATGCTCAACAACTTGTCGGGTCATTAGGATGGATTTCATCAAGAAGACTCTTCAACAACATCGTCGGTGCTTCCATGATGCTTGGGATAGTTGTTGACACTTTTCTCTTATACTGACAGGTCTTAGCTCAGTGTCAACACACTTTGATAAATTTGCTTCCTTACTGACAGGTGTCTGGTTCCATACATGACATAACCTTTATAAGTGTTGACCAAAAATTCTCGGTAAGTGTAGTCATCTCATCCTTTATGTTCACCGATGATTTTCGGTATGTGTTTTCATAGATTCATAACAAGTAACATAATATGTATCCTTATTCATGCAGATTTGACTATCTATCAATTTGTATAATGGAACTGATGTAAAATATGACTTGGTGTAGTGCAGTTCCATACTTGTTCATCTTCAAGTGGGGGTGGTGATGTCACTGGAACCATTAGATGGGGTGGCATCATTTGCATTTCTTGTTCCAACTTCATCATTGCTTGAATCTTTTCTCCACATTTTATCTCTAGCCCTCTGAAATCTTCAATGGTATTTCTAGTGGGATATATGCTTGTCTCTATCATTTGTTCTTTGAAATCCTTTTTTAGATTACCTACTTTATGATAATGTAAACATGCCATTCCAGGGTTTGACCAGCCTCTCGACCTTTTGGTCCATGTTCTTATGAAATTTGTAGCAATGTGGCCATATCTACCACATGTTGTACAGTTGGTCCAAGTATTGTAGTCCCGTACATATTGATTACCGATTCTCTTTGGTTGATAATGCGGTTCTTGACCTTTAGGCTTCCATGATTTCCTTTTCTTCTTTCAGAATTCCTCAGTTGTGTGCCCATTCATCTTGCATGTATGACACTATTTGTCCATGTAGGTTTCATTCTCTGGTTGTTTCATCTTCAACTTACATTTATATACCTTGTGTCCTTTCTTGTTATATTTATAATAGAATCCTATGAATGAAGTTGTAGATTTAGGAATACCTTTCATTTTTCCTTTGCACACATTTGATGTATGCCCTTGCTTTCCAGAGTGATTGCATGTTGTGTGCATAAATGTTGACACACTTTTATGAATCATTCCATCCAAGGTTGCTTAAGAATGAGGCCTCAAATATCAATCCATAGCTCTGTAGTCATGGAGTGCAAAGGTGTGAAATAGAGGCCCTCAGATTGACCTAGTTAGTGCCTATGCAAGTACACCATGAAATGAGAGATTCAAATGCATGAAAATGAGATCTACTCTATAAGATAACAATGCATAAAAGGAAATTAATCTAAATGATAACAATGCATGGCTAAATCTATGAAAGGAAATACAAATGCAAGATTAATCTATAAAAATAAACATGAATCTAATCTACATGACGAGCCATGAATGCAAGAAGAATGAGACAAGAAGAGAGAAGTTGCAATATCCAAGCTCAAATGCTCAAATCCTCCTTCAAAATTGCTCTCCAAACCTGCAGCATAACAATACTATGAAAAAGATGATATAAATGATTGATTGATGATTCTCAAATGAGAAGGAGAGATTTCCTTATATAGGAAAGTGAACAGTTGAGATTAAGAGGCAAAAAGAAATAATCAATGGTTAAGATCAAGAGGCAAAAACCCACCACTTAGGAAGATGTGATGAAAAAAGGATTTTTATTTAATTTTTATTTAATTCATTTCCTTTTTCAACAAATAAAATGCTTTAAGTGGGGATTTTTATTTATTTAATTAAAAGAGGGGTTTTCTTTATAATTAAATAAATTAGAAGAATTTTATTTAATTAAATGGGGGAAATTGAATTTAATTAA
>MU226874.1:322527-357008 GCA_018584345.1 Thuja plicata
TTTATTTTCTGAATGGTGTAGATTTGATAGGGGAAATTTGACGCGAGATGAAAACTGTCGATTTCAGGTATGTTCGACTTTGAGTAGTTATATTAGAGAAAATATACATTGAAAACTAATTTTTCTTTTTTTATGCACTAGCTATACATTTTATCTATGACATATTTTGAAATCAAAGGAAAAAAATATTATTTGCATATACTTTTTTGTTGCGAACAAGACCCTCATTTTTCAGCATTTTTCAGCAAGTAAAAAATGGACTTAAAAAATTTAAAAACTATGTGAATTCTTGTTCAAAAAAAATTAAAAAAATTATAGGCATAAACTTCATCCACTTTTACACATTTCACTAGTTTACATCATCTCCAAATTTTAAACATAAATGCCATTTTTATGTCGTTAAAGTTAAAAAATTTGTGTTGTTGACCTTTTCCTTTATAAAAGTGTGACACAGCTTTGTACTTTTACAGGAAATATTGAAATAATTAAATAATTGAATTAATTACAATTTGATCAAGGAAATTGATTTGAATTGAAAATATTGCAAAGCATTGATTCAGAAATTTGATAAAATAATAAATGGGGCCCAAAGTCTAGGCGACCATTTTAGGGTGCATACATTTGCCCCTCTTTGACAAATGTGTGGTCGACTCGAGAGCACATGTAGTCAAAGAATTCAGTTAAAGTGTGAGGTCGACTTGGGATCACAAACCAACCCAGGCGTGTGGTCGATTCGAGAACACATCAGGATAGAAATAAGCACAATTGAAAAAGACAAAGTCAACAACAACATAAGTAATTGACATGTCAGAGATAAGAATCTCAAGCAAGACTGATATAATTGATAAAGCTGGATCAAAGATTGAAGTTTAATAGGTACTGCCCCCTCATGATCGAAATCGAAATGAGATAGAGGAGAAACAACAAATTGATAAATTTTGATCAAATCAAGCTAAAGATAAGGTTCTTGATGTAAGATGAAAGATATAAAGATCACAGAACCAAGGTAGATCATTAAGCACGAAATATTATGCCCCAAGTTTGATTTAGAAGAAAATAAGTGGGGTGAAAGCGAATGGAAGATAGAAGTTGGGAAGAGGTGGAAATAAATGGAGAGAAGAAAGAGAATTTTCCTCAAGAGAGAGAATGCCCCAAAATCAATCAACTATTTAAGATAGAAAATTTTGATTGAGATCACGAAAGAAGATAAGGAAATGAAGATCAAAACATGATCATAGTTGATTAAAAGTCCACAAGAAAGATGAAGGAAACCCTCAAAATCATAATGCAGCCTAAAAATGCAAACTAACACGAGGTCTAACAATGCAAGCTACATGAAAATGTAAAGGTGTACTTGCAATAGAGCAACAAACATAGGATCTTTTGTTCATCATTCATAAGAGAATGTAAAGGAACTTATTTTCATCATTGGGCCATTATTAACGGACATCAAAAAATCACACAATCATCACTAGTCACAAGTGCAACTATGAAGATATGAATGTGATTTATATCAGAAACATCACACAACCATCACTTGTCACGAGTGAAACTATGAAGATATGAATGTGATGTATATCAGATTTGAAATGTGGAAAGATTCTGACATAAGCATCAAATACATAAAGGTCAAGATGACTATGATGTTAGCTTACCCAATTTAATATAGCAAAACCATGCTCGCATCAAGGCATAGAGGCCAGGATGACTAGCAGAACGGTTGTGCAAAAATAGTTAAGCATAAACAAGGAAGCAAATAAAAACATGCCCCATGCCCCAAGTCCTCTAGCTATGCATCACGAAGAGACTTATTAGACAAGGACATTCAACAAAAATCAATAACAGACAGCACACAAAGAAAAGATCATGACATAGCTCAAGCATTAAGTGTTGTGTTTGAAAATTTAAGTGTGTTAACTGATACTGAGTTCCGAGGATAAGGATCAAATGCTTCCAAGAAAGTAAGGCCACATGACAAAATGAGGTAAGACCAAACTGATAAGTGTTGAAAAACACTTGATGTCAAGGGTTGTATTGAAAAATACAGTTGGGGTGGTGTTGAAAAACACCATTTGTGAGATGTCCTAAAGACTAACGCATCCAAGAGACCAAAGCTAACACAGTTATGCCCCCTAGACAAAGACAAAGACCAATTCCAGACCAAGGCAACAAGGACAAGGCATGATGGAGAAAGGCTAAGTGTTGAGGACATGCACTAAGAAATAGGGATGCAAAGGCCTCAAGTAACGCCCATTTCTAGGTTTTCACCACTTGGATTTTATTACAATCTTTTCATTTTTACTTTTTTCATTTTTTTCCTTCTTTTCAAGACTTTTTTTAATTTTTTCTACCAAGGCGCCTGTTTCCAGGTTTTCACCAAGGCACTTTTATATTTTTTTGAATTTTTGAATTTTTTGATTTTTTTGTATTTTTAAAATATATAATTTTTTGGAGATACATCAAAACGTATATTGCTAGGTTTTCACTAAGATGATCATTTTTTCAGGATATTTTCTAATTTTTAGAATTTTTGACAATATATTATTTTTTTAGATTTTTTCAGGATCAGTAATTATGTACAAAGGATGCCCCCAGACAGAATGGGCATCAAACTCCCAAGCAAGATCACATTGTGCAATCCCAATGTTTTAGCAAGGTGTAGGATAGGAGGAATTAGCAAGCTAGTGGAAGAGATGGAAGACATGAGAATGAAGGAGAATGAAGGGAAGAAATCCTCAAAGGAAAACTTCTCAAGAGTATCCAAGCTAGGGAAAAAGAAACATCATGTAAAGCATATTTGGAAAAGCAATAAAAGGCTAGCATAGGATAAGTCACAAGAGCATAATGCAAGAGCAGGAAAGGATGCAGTCCAAAGGAGTAGACATGTCAAGAGGCTTCATAGCACCGTGTTTTACTCTTTTTTTTTTTATTAGATCAAGACCAAAGGGGAAAAGAATAGCGATAGGTTAAAATGAATGGAGGAAGATAGATATGAAGGCTAAACATGAAAGGAACGAAAGAAATCTCATTGTAAGATAGGTCACAAGATAGCCGAAATGTTTGTGTATAGATCAACATTTTCAAGATCAAAGAGAGAATACAGAATAGATGAAATATATAGAAGAACTACACATGCCGCCTGATTGCTAGGTTTTAATGATGGTACCTATCCAAGGCACCACAAGAGAGTGGTTTTCACCATAGGATGAATTTATTTCTCTTTAATTTTATTTTTTATTTTTTTTTTAATTTTTTTTAATTTTTGAGTTTTTTGGAAGAAGGCAAGCTTTTTAGATAATGCTCCTTGAAACGATAAACCATGATATCCAAGGATTAAAAATGATATTCTCAAAGATGTTGATAGGGAAAGGAAGATGAAAGAGAAAATGGTGGATAAGGTTTTACACAAAGCGAGTGAGGTTGGAAGATAGGAGGAATAGAAAAATGAGGAAAAAAGATAGAAGGTAGAAGAATAGTGAATGGAAGGATTGTGAAAGGGTAGATAGAAAGGAAGGAAAGATCAATGTCAACACACACCTTGAAGGGTGGTGAGAGGATGGAGGAAATGTGAATGAAGGAATATGGTGAATGGATAACAAAGGTTGCAGTTTAGGCACATGGAATGAAAGAATGTTTTTGGAAGAAGATGAAGTAGAAGCCTTTGGAAGCTTGAATGTCAAATTCACTTATTTCTCATCACAAGACTCTTTTAAGAGAGACTTTGGAATCCATATAGTCATAGGCTTTTCATTTCTTTTTGATGATTTAGAGAGAATATCTTCAATGATGGATTTTGGAACCCATACTTGTCTTGTAGTTTTCTTCTTAGATATCTCTTTTTACTTTATGCCCCCATGTCGATTAGAGGGGACATGGTGATCTTCCTTTTTAGATGGATTTTTGTATTGCTTATTTTTCTTGTATTGAATATTCAAGTTTCTTCCAAAATACTTGGGACTTGTGGAGGAAGAAGAAGAATATGACTGGTTTAGATGGGTGGATGGATGAAAAGGATTCAAGGGTATGCATCTATGTTGATCTTGAGGAAAGATAGGATATGGAGGGACGTAAGGACCCAAGATGGATGATGAATTAGGAGAGTTAGGAGGGGAAASTGAAGGGACATAAGGACCCAAKATGGAAGGAAAAYGTGAAGCCCTTAGTATTGGTGGAGGAGGTCCAAGGATGGACATGGAAGATGCAAAAGGATAATCAATAAGTTCATCGGCATGTATATGACAACCAAGGACATCAGCATCTTTAGAGTGAGCATTAGGATTTTCAATAGAATCTTGAACATCTTGAATAGGAGCACCTTCTTTGATAGGATTTTTTGAATCTTGAAAAGACTTAGGAAGAGTAGAAAGTGGAAGCGAACATGGAGTGGTAGAACTAGAAGATGGAAGACTTTGATCTTGACAAGGATCTTTGGATAGCATAGGCACATAATTATTCTCTTGATTTTCAATAGGCTTAATATTGGAAGTAACAACACCATTTTTAATAACCTTAATGGAAGTATCATCTTTGAAAAGTGTAAGTGTGGTAAGGTTATTTTGATTGTCAATAAGCTCAACTATGTAAGTAGTAACTTAATCTTGCTTAGGAGAAGACTTAAGACATGGTGGAATGAATGAGAAAGGGCGTAAGGGATCAAAAGAACCATGAGACAAATAATAGCCATCATACAAAGGATTGGATGACATGGAGGTTTCTTGATCTTGATCTTTCTTTATGTTCTTTTCTTTATTATTTTTAGATTCCTCTTGACATGGAGCCACTTCTAAGGACAAGAAAGCATGTTGGAATTGTATGGGAGACTTGGGAAGAGATGAGGAAGGATTAGCTGAAGTAGGCATTATAGCATATGAAGGCTTAGGCTCTTTAGGTTTAGCATCATTGAAATTATTTTCAGCCAAGTGAAGGTTATCTTGATTTACTTTAAGAGGTATCCCTTGAGAATAACTATAGGGAACTACATGAAAAGCATTAGGATCTGTGTCAAATAAAGGATTTGTGGAAGATTTGGCAATGTTAGGAGATGTATGGATATTGGAAGAAGTAGAGGATGGAAGGGAATCATTAGAAGACAAAGGTTCATCATTAACATGATCTTGCTTGAGAGTGCAATCTTTATTTTCAGCATGAGAACTCTTAGAGGAGGGATGGAATTGATGTTTGTAATTAGCGCAGAAAGCTTTCTCTTCCTCAAATCTATCATCGAAGTATTGTTCATAAAACTCATAAAAGTCTCTTTCAAAATTAGAATCATATGGATCACCATCACAATCTATCCAATAGGACAGCCCTTTAGTAAGAACAAGCACACAACGAGGAGGACTCTTAGGAATAGAAGTTTCATAATCATGTCTATGTATTTGATCATAATAGGTGTCATCAGAATAAGTATTAGAGCTACAATAAATGGGATCATCAGAGTCATCAAAGATGGGTGTGTCATTCTTCACAGAAGAGGTATCACAAGGATTATCACATTTCTCATTATGGTATGCATTTTGAAGATAAGTATGACCCTTGGGAGAAGTAGAAGAATAATGAGATTGTGAAGAAGAGGAAAATGAAGACCTAGTGGAAGAAGAATATTTGGATGATGAAGAATGATGAGAAGACTTAGAAGATGAAATATGTTTGGAAGAAATATGTTTTGAAGTGGAAGAAGAATATTTGGATGATGAAGAATGATGAGATGAATTACAAGATGAAATGTGTTTGGAAGAAGAAGATTGTTGTGACAAAATCATGCTTATGATTCTAGAAAAGGTGTCTAATTCACTTGCTCATTTACATATCATGTTTTTCAATTTATCATCCAGGAACTTGTTGGAAAAATAACACTCTTCAAATTGAGCAATAAGTTCAAGATCATCTATCCTCAAGAGAGGTTCCATAAAAAGATATTTGAAATTCATGGTTCTAGAAGAAGAGGAATCAAGAATGGAAGTGATAGAATAGATGAAAATGGAAGAAGATAGAATAGATAATAAGAGGAAAAGAATCAAGAAGACATGAAGATCTTAGGAATAAATAGGAAGAAGCATGAAAGAAGAAGAGAAAGAATGGAAATGGAAGACTAAGAAGACATGGAAGATGTGGAAGAAATAAGACCAAGAGTCATTTTGTGGAAATTGATACCATTTAAGTTCATTTAGATGTTGAGAAACATGTTATGACACTCTGTGGGAAGATACATTGAAATTTTCACAACTCAGAAACTCAGATTTGGCAAATTGACAGCAAGCAAGCAAGTGGGAAAAAACAACAAATAGCTCACTAGCAGGCAGTTTCACACGAGGGAGTGCTTTTCTCGCACGAGGAAATGCATGGCCACACAAAAAAGTGCACCGAACAGCATGAGGAAATAGAACAGACTAGCAAAATAGGAGACTGCAACTGGTGTTAGGTTTCACGCAAGGAAGTACTATGAGCCACACAAGGAAGTACAATGAACCGCGTGAAGAAATAGTTTTATCACGCGAGAAAAGGACACAAAACTTTTCATGTGTTTTAATTGTCCAACTAGGTACATTAATAGATTTTATCATGAATCAAGCACATAAGACAGCAATTAGGGAGTTCAAGCAGTCAATGTCTTCAAACAATGAGCAAGGGACAAAGCAACCTTGCACATGAACATAGATAGTATCATGGTATTTCTACTCCATAAGAATGCTACTTGTGTATGTTCTCAAATGTTTTGCAATCACGCACATAGTCCTATGAAAGAAAAAGTTGGTTGCACTATGGTTCTTACTAATGGCTTGACTCTGTAACTTTTGTAATTTCAAGTGGGTGAAATTCAATCCCAGCGCACCGAGGTTTTGACACAGACTGAGAATTTAATCAATCAGGAGCTGCTGAGGAGATCTGACAACTCACAAGAAACTACACCCGTGGAGATTTCTTCCACAATGACATTTATTCCTTCCACATGGTTGACCCAATAAAGGGAATGTCTACTACGTTTAACCCTCTCTAACAAGGAAGACTCACAAAATGGACCACATGGGGACTTAGTTTGGATTCAAGGTTTCCAAGTTTTTTATTCTCCCAAATGGGAAAAGAGCATAATCCTCTAGCCTCTTCACCTCACCAAAACATAGCAAACATGATTCATTGACCCACTAATTTGAAATCACCTCATTCAAGGCTCACACAACAACAAATGGCACCAATCTCCCAAAGAGAGAAAGTATTGTCAAAAGTTGAAGCCCAAACCAAGTTGACCAATGAGGTAAAAATAAAATCCTTCCCTACCTACAAGGGGATCTATCGTCAAGAAGAGCTTCACATGTAAAACAAGTGAATGAATCCCACTCTCTCAAGATCACCACAAATAGTGTTCATAGGTCCTAATTACTATGTGAAACCTATATGCAAGAAAGAAAATCTAGGTCCATTTTTAGAGCACCAATTGGAAATGTGATCTATGAAAGCAAGAAACACTCAAGCTAGACACATGAGATGTTCATTTTAATTCCCAAAATCCAAATGTTATAGAGAGCAAAAAAATACCTCAAATCCAAAGCAATGCAAATCATTTTGTTGTTTATTCAAGCAAGTCCAAATCAGCAACAACAACAACAAAAACAAATCACAAACCACTAGAAACAGTAAACATTAGTGGTTAGCATGAAATATTAGAGATATAATCGATATAGCAATGAAAACAGCTCTCTATTTTGAAATATTGCATGAGGAAATGATAGAGTCGTGCGAGAAAATGACAGTCTCACAAGAAAATAGAAACTTCGCGCAACAAAATGCACTGTCGCGCGACAGAATGCACAGACAGTAAAAAAATGATAGAAACAACAAACCAGATAAATTACTGCACTGATGCCAAATCTCGTGTGAAGAAGTACTAAAAGCCGCGAGAAGAAGTACAAAGAGCCACATGAAGAAACACCAGATCTGGCACAACCTTGCACGAAAACCAGCAAAATCTCACGTGAACTTTCTCTGCAGACAAAAATAGCAAGCACAGAAAAGACAAAAATTTCGGATCCAAAAATAAAATTGACTAAAAATAGCTATAAAGATAGAAAATGAATCTTCTTCCCCACGGTGGGTGCCAAAAATGTGTGCATAAATGTTGACACACTTCTATGAATCATTCCATTAGAGGTTGCTCAAGAATGAGGCCTCAAATATCGATCCATAGCTCTCTAGTCATGGAGTGCAAAGGTGTGAAATGGGGGCCCTCAGATTGACCTAGTTAGTGCCTATGTAAGTACACCATGAAATGAGAGATTCAAATGCATGAAAATGAGATCTACTCTATATGATGACAATGCATAAAAGGAAATTAATCAAAATGATAACAATGCATGGCTAAATCTATGAAAGGAAATACAAATGCAAGATTAATCTATGAAAATAAACATGAATCTAATCTACATGAGAAGCCATGAATGCAAGAAGAATGAGACAAGAAGAGAGAAGTTGCAATATCCAAGCTCAAATGCTCAAATTCTCCTTCAAAATTGCTCTCCAAACCTGCAGCATAACAATACTATGAAAAAGATGATATAAATGATTGATTGATGATTCTCAAATGAGAAGGAGAGATTTCCTTATATAGGAAAGTGAACGGTTGAGATTAAGAGGCAAAAAGAAATAATCAATGGTTAAGATTAAGAGGCAAAAACCCACCACTTAGGAAGATGTGATGAAAAAAGGATTTTTATTTAATTCATTTCCTTTTTCAACAAATAAAGTGCTTTAAGTGGGGATTTTTATTTATTTAACTAAAAGAGGGGTTTTCTTTATAATTAAATAAATTAGAAGAATTTTATTTAATTAAATGGGGGAAATTGAATTTAATTAAATAAGAGAAATTTTATTTAATTAAAAGGGAGATTAAATCTTTTAATTAAATAAAAATGATCAAACCTTAGGAAATATTGAAATAATTGAATAATTGAATTAATTACAATTTGATCAAGGAAATTGATTTGAAATGAAAATATTGCAAAGCATTGATTCAAAAATTTGATAAAATAATAAATGGAGCCCAAAGTCTAGGCGACCATTTTAGGGTGCATACACATGAAAGCTCTCTCGGTCTTGGATTATCATAGACATTCTTTGGATTTGCCTGATTAGATTATTCTCCATTATCGGTAAAGCCTAAACTATTGTTGTTGTTGACTCTTCATTGTCCTTCAATAAAATCATCCATTCTTTTATTGCTCTCATCGGCCTTTCTGATAATCTCATTATGATGTTGCTGAACTTTGACTTCATGTTTGAATTTTTCATTCTCTTCTCTTAATTCACCGATGGTCTATATTATTTCAATGAGTTCCACATTCATTTTGTTGGCTTCTTGACTCATAAGAATAATTTGATTTGTAATCTCATGGTGATGCTCAACATGTCTTTGAATTTCTAACTCCTTTTCTTGTAGTTTCTCTGCGATCTTCCTTCTGTCATCAACAGCCAATGTTTTTTTTGTTTCATCCTTTGTAGCAGAATTCATTACTTCAATTATTCTTACCATCTGAGTCTCTTGACCGATTTGCAGCATCTTTATTTTCCCTATCAGATGTTGATTGATCTCCTTTAGATTTTTGATGTCTTCTTTTGATTTATCTGATACTTTGCTTGAGTTTGGTCCTGAAGATTCAAATAAATCTGGAATCTCTTCTTCTTGATGGTCATTTTCATTTCTCCAAGTTGCCATACCTCTTCTCTCATCCAATAGTTCTTTCATCTGGGTTCTTTCTTCTTTATACTATTCATAGAACATTTGTATTTCAAGTTTTTTGTTCTCAATGGTTTTATCAAGTCTATACTTCTCCATTGTTGATCTTTTCTCTTTAATCCATTAAGCTTTCCAAGAAGATACTGAGCTCTGATACCAATTTTTGGGATTAATGGGAAGTAGTACTATGAGAGGAGGGGTGAATCAATACCTTTAAAACTTTTAACACATTTCACCTTTCATCTTTTGCAATCAATATTTAGTGTATTACCAACCAATTCTGTGGTTCTTTCTTATGTGTCTATTTTATCAATTCATAATCTATAGTATGCAACATTCATAGAAACATTCATGAAATCAATAGATACATGACACAAGATATGATATCGCAGAAAACTCCTATTAGGAAGTAAAAACTACGGTGGGGATGGCACCCACAAAACTTCATTATCTGCAGAATGGAAGGGAGCTAGTTAAGGCTTACAATTTGATCACTTCTGATGATCTACCCTGTTAAGAGTATTGAGGTGGAGAAATATTAAGATTGACTCTATTAAGAGCTTTAGCAAAACTGGTTTAAGTGTGCACTCGGTCAAGAGATTTATAATAAGGTTGTTAAACCCACCTTTCTTGAAAGGATTTTTAAAAGTGCACTATACTTGTTAGAATGAGTACATATGATTGACCTGACTGTATGCAATCTATAATTGCTGATTACAGATCCATTAAAAGATTGCAGTACATGAATATCACCTATAATGATTGATTAGTACCTTTCTCTACTTGTCAGCAGCCTTGTGTTCTATTCTTGAAAACTCATATTATTCTTTTCTGTCCTTCTGCATAAATTATTTTGTCTGATCCTTAGATGCTCTTAGTGGCTACAATCATCATCGAACAACATGTTCTCAATAGATTGAGCATTTATTTATACAAGTATTTGACCTATTATAGAATCATGCATTACAATGTTAACTCTCGATCCAAGGTTTCTTACTTGACCTTGGTCTTTAGTTTGCATGTTTTAAATTATTTGAACTAATTAAAATAATAATAATTACATTTATTTGTCCGCACATAATGGTTTTAAAAACAAATCAGGAAGATATAAATACAACTTCAGTGATTTATCTGACATGTAAACTTAGATCCACTTTTTGTGGGCTGTAACTGTCAGTCAGTTCTTGGTCATCGGTGTGGACTAAAAGTACATCGGTGTTCCTTTCTAAACTTCTCATCGGGTTCCCTTCATCTATTGGGTTCCACTCTTTGATCATTCATTGGGTTACACTTTTTTACTCATCAGGTTCCCTTAAGCTTTTTGTCATTGGGTAACACTGAATTATGTTCGTTGGGATGCATGTGAACTGAAGAGTTTTGGTAACCTTGGTGTCGGTAGTGTTGTGCCCTATCTATCAGTGTAGTATTAAAATGATGGTGTTTATCATGTTTTTCCTTGCATATACTAATATAAAAATATTATGTCTTCAGGAACATCATCTTGAGGATTTACTTGATTTTCGGTAATTACTTCCTGATGTTCGGTAGCAATGTCCTTCTGCTCGGGAGCGATACACTATTGCTCAGGTAGAGTGTTAGGATTTTCAATGGACAAAAATATATTGTAGTGCTCTAGCTCCTTTCTTCTTTCCTTATCATTCTTTTCTTCATATTCATCTATTTTCACATTTGTACTTTCAATGATTTTGTTAGATGACTTGTTAAGACATTTGTAAGCCTTGCTTTTGGTTGAATACCCTAGAAAGATACCATCATCACTTTTGGAGTCAAGATTTCCATTTCTTTCATCCTTAAAAATATAACATTGACTTCCCAAAATTCTGAGGTAACTTACATTGGGTGTGTGACCATACCATAGCTCATAAGGTGTTATCTTTGTGTCCTTCTTCAATTGTACTATGTTCAATGTGTAGATAGCAGTACTAAAAGCTTCCCTCCAGAAAGTTTGAGTGATTCTTTTCTCAATCATGAGTGTTCTTGCACAATAAATAATGGATCTGTTTCTCCTCTCAGCAATCCCATTTTGCTGTGGTGTTCTTGGTGTGGAAACCTGTCTTTTAATTCCATGTTCATTGCAATAGTTAGTGAACTCATCTGAAATAAATTACCCTCCTCTATCTGACCTTAAGAATTTCAATTCCTTACCACTTTTCTTCTCTACCATAGCCTTATACCATTTAAACATCTTGAATGCTTCTGACTTATCTTTTAAAAACATAACTGTCATCATTCTAGAATAATCATCTACAAAGAGAATGAAATACCTATCTCCATAGTAGCTCTTTGTCCTCATGGGTCCACATAAATTAGTATGGACTAATTCTATAATTATATTAAATGTATGGGATTTACTCTTTAAACTAGACTTTGTCATCTTACTTTTTTCACAATTCTTACACATGATATGCTCGGGCTTAGACATTCTTGGTGAGCCTATTACTTTACTTAAATTATTGTTGATCTTTATCATGTTGTCAAAATTTACATGGCATAGTCTCTTATGCCATGACCATATGTCCTTGTTTCTATCCATTAAACAAGTGGTGTTAATGTCATCAAGATAGAAAAGGTTACCTTTTGTCTATTCACCGGTTCCGATCAACCTTCCTAATTCATTGAAGATCTTTGCCTTCTTATTTTCAAATGCTACTCGGTGACCTATGTTATTCAGCTATGAAACACTCAAAAGATTATAATTGAGTCCTTTTACCCAGTAATCATTTTCACATTTGATCAGGTTATTTAGCATTATAGTTTCTTTACCTTCAACTAGACAAGGTGTGTCATTACCCATTCTTACTGATCCACCATTGTAGTATTCAAAAGTCTCAAAATTTTATTTATCACTGGTCATGTGGTGAGTGTAGCCACTATCTATAATCCAGGCATCATTTTTACTAACCTTAGAAATGAGTGTGGTTTCTACATACCTTTCTTCTTTTTTATCTGAATCATCCTTCATGGCTACAAATACCATCTTGATGCCTTCATATGATTCAGGGTCAGTATCATCAGTTCTATTCTCAGCTAGGTAACAAGCTTTCTTTCCTTTGTCCTTGTAGTCTCGGGTATCTCTTCTGTCAGATTGTCAGTTGCTTCGGTAATCTCTGTTATCACCTCTATCAAACTTCTTCTCATAAGATTTGTCATTACTTCTTACATCTTTTTTTCTATTGGAACATCTTGCAGCAAAGTGTCCAACCTCTTTCCAATTGAAACATACAAGTGGTAATTTACCTTTGTATCTACCTTTGCCTCTCATAAATCTTCTAGCCATTAGTGCTTCAATCTCATCAAGTCCTTCATCATCAGTATCACTTTAACTATCATTTCTCATAGTGTGTTTATGACTTGATTTGCTTATTCTTAAAGAATATTTCAATGCAAATTCTATAGATGGTAAGACACTATTATCAAAGTTGTTCATCTCAAATGAAATCAATATACGAATCAGACTATCTAGAGTAACAATGTTGTTTTCTATTGCTATCATTTCTTGTATAGCAGATACTCTAATAGCATAGACATGCAATAAGGTTATTAAGATTTTATGTACCATAGTCTCTTCTTCTAGTACACCACCAACTTCTTGGATAACATTGACTACCTCTTTGATTCTATAGCTATACTGAGTGATATTTTCACCTTCTTTCATCCTTAGGTCATCAATTTTTCCTCTTAGGCTTTCTACCTTAGCTCTTAGTACATTAGCATCTCCTCCATGTACCAGCTTCAATTTATCCCACATTTTCTTTGCAGAGGTGCAAGTTTTGATATCTTCAAACTCAACATCAAAGAGTGAGGAAGAAAGCTCTATCATCATGCAATTGTGCTCATGCTTCTCTCTTAATTTCTCAAGGGTTTGAGGTCCTATAGGAAACACATATTTAGTATCTAGGTATTGATTAACATCATTTCCAATACCTTATAGGTGAATTCCTATTCTACTTCATCGGGATTCAAAGTTGTCTTTATTCAACTTGGGCACATCTTGTCTATTCATCTTGTGATCTTTTTCTTGAGCTGTTAAAGTCCCTTTCTAAGCACACAAGCTTTGATACTAATTGTTAGAATAAATGAGAGGGGGGTGAATCAGTGGGCTCAAAAATATTCCAATATATCAACACAAAAACTTAATACCACAATGTTAAGCCTCTAGTTATCTTCAGTCCAATAAGATGAATGCCTTCAAATATACTTATTAAATAACTACTACTCAAATCTCAATGTTCAACCTTATTGTTTGTCTTTACTAAATAGCAGTCTTTCAATTTACCGAAAATAGTAAATTACTTAGAGTTTACCAATAAATCCAAATTAGTTATGTGTAATGCAAAACACTAAAGTAATGACTCATAAACACATTGACACATGGATTTTTAACATGGAAACCATGTTAAGGGAAAAACCACTTGGGACCGGTAAACCAAAAAATTTGACTCTTCTAAAGTGAGATCGGTGAAGAGCCAACCCTGTTAAAGGTTACATACACATTTTTAGGTGTGACCTTGTTAGAGGATTTAATAGAATAGTTTTTCACTTGATATCTGGCATCTCATGCTACCTTCTATGACAAAACCCCATGTAGTTTTTCATATGGTATCTAGCATCTCATGTGATCTTCGTGACCAAAATTTTTGATACTCCTTGGGATGTATCTCAATTATAAAAGGATCTTTAAATCCTTCTCGGTTAAGAGACTTTCTCATCCAATGGTTAAACTGAAATAGTAAATGATCTGTTCATACATACAACTTATACTTGCAGATTTTTAGATCTATTGTAAGCTCATGTTACCTTTCTGATCAATGTATCAATTCCATACCTTTTCTCCAATTCTTTTCTACTCGGTGATAATATGCTCTGTTTCTTGGTGTCCATAGAAATATTTAACTCTTCCTTAGCTTGATTGATTAGGACTATATGAAGTTTTTCTTCATCAATTTCTCTCTAGCATTCTCTTTTTCTATTTACGCCCCTTTAATTCATAATGAATTAAGTTGTCTCTTTATAGACATGATATGACTATTTCTCGGTTCTTAATTTTCTTTAACTTGGCGTGATCCATAGTTCTCACCAATCTTGATTTAAAGCTTAAATCCTATTTTATCTCCTTAACAACTGGCATAAAACAACTTTAAATCTTTTTCTTATCTCTTGGTTTTAACTTTTTGATGGGAACAATGTTAACAACCAGTTAAGTCCTTTAGCTCATCCAGCCAAGTATTTTTTCATTTTGTGAGCTCCAGTTCCTTTTGGTGTTTACTCTTTGTTAGCTTTGGTCATCACTTTAGTTCTCCTCGGGCTTCTCTGTTGGTTTTGTCTATCAGTTGGGTATCTCTGTGTTTCTGGCCATCGGTCATGCTTGCAATTCTGCTCATCGGTAATGCTCATCGGTTTCCATGCTCGGGCATCACCATGACTTTTCTCTTCAGGTTTCTCTATCCTCTGGGTTCCACTAACCGTTGGTGTCTGTAGTCACTTGGTGAATGCTTATATTTTATGCAATACTAAGAGCATAATATTTGTCTCTCTGATTTTCTAAAGTCTTTGACACATTGTATAAAACCAATCAGATTATATCAAGTTGATATCAATCACAATACAATCCTTTTAATTGATTTAATGGCTTGCATTATCTTTCTGCATTTTGTTGATCAACTTAACATCTTCAAACATTTAATCAGTTATATGTCATGAAGGACATCTTCATCTTCATCTTCAGTAGGTGTGATGTAGATTCTAAAGTTCTTCAGAAGTATTTCAGCATGATAACTTGCACATTGTTCACACTGAATATATACCATAGCCTGAGTTTCCATTGCTAATCTTTGTCATGTACAGAAGAATGAAATGAGTTTAATTAAAGATAGCCCATTATTATCATCTACCTACGTACACTTTCAAATCCCATCTAATCTGTGATCATTAAATGAATAGGCCTTTGCTTTAGGAGAAACAAGGAATTCACTTGCGATCAGGATGATTACTCGTGCAAAATCACTTATATTTTCTGCACAGACCCTAAATGGGAATATGTTTATCCATGCGTCCCTCAGCCTTGTGGTAATTTTAAATTTGGCAGACACTATTTTCTACTATCACTAGGTACTTGTATGTTACATGCTCGGCAAATTACTTTCCCCTGTCAAGTAATGACTAGAAATCTATGACAGAACCCATCCCCTAAATATAATCTGCAGAAAAATACTTAACCCACATGGAACATGACCAATCACCAAATTAAATATTATTTGAAGCATTCCATAGAGGATACCTACATTAATTGATCCATCACCAAAACCAAGTACAATAACACAAAGTGCCCTCGAACTCAGGGAAGAATGAAACTATGTTGCATATGATGTCAGACTAGTACTAACTGATCTCATTAGATTGATGCAGTTATAGTGATGTAACAATGTATCTCCCATACTTACTATTTCAACATAAAATACTTTTACATTTTGATTTATGTAAGCCCACCAACCTGTGTAGTTCATATAGCTCTTCTGGAATAACAACTGGCATTGTAAACATTATATCAGTACCATCGCAACCCAAGTTGGACAAGTTGTCAGCAATTTGATTACCTTCCCTAAGCATATGGGATAAGAATATGCAAGGAAAGCTATCTAAGATACGCCAGATTTGCTTCAATATATATTCTAGCTGCCAATTGTGGGATTCTCTTCTGACACAAGCATTTATTATTACCATCAAATCACCTTCTACATGAATGTTAGTGAACCTACTATTTTTGGCTACAATAATTCCTGCAAGCAATTCTTGTCCTTTTTCTATGTTATTTGACCTAAGGGTAATGGGGAAGCAATACATGCCAATAAACTTCCTCGTGAGTCCCTAATACATGCACCCAATCCTGATATTCCAAGATTTCTACGTGAGGCTCCATCAAAATTCATTTTCACTACATGTTGATATGGAGGGATCCACCTAACAGTTGATCGATCTACTTGCCCTAATATCCACCTAACCACAATGATATATACCACCATTCGCTACTTCATATATTCACTTCTCAATGCCTTCCAATACTATCTCCAAAGTTGATGCTTCATTTCTTAAAATCTTTTATTCCTCTCCCACCAAATCGACCACATGACTAAAGCTGAAGTGCATTTCCAAATATTAACAAAAAGTGAGTCATTATGAAGATTTGGCCAAGATTGAAATAAATCCCATATCTTGTTGGGTAAAGGAGTAAAGTAGCAGAGTTTGTTGAGGACAAAGGACCAACATTCTTATGAAAAGGGACATTGTAGTAGCAAGTGATCTACCGCCTCAATCTTTTCATCACACAATGTACATTTAAAATCTTGTGTGATGCTAAAAATTTCCAATTGATCACTGGTAGGAATCCTATTTTTTAATGCAAGCCATGGAAAGCACCCTGCCTTAGGAAGGACATCATGATTCCAACAAAAGTAATAAGCATGAGAAGGACCTTATTAGAATCCACATGCTGGAGAATTCTATAACCCTTTTTAATAGAGTATTTCCCATTCTTTGTAGGGGCCCAAACTAACTTATCTTCTTTGTCTAACAAATATACTTGTCTAGATGCAAGTATATTGTGAAATAGATCATTATGTTGGCTTGAGAGATTCAATTCTTCAGGATCCTTCCATACAAATTTACCTAAAAATATGTTAACAGACGATACATAATTTATGAGGAAAGTACCCCATACATTTTCTGATGAAGTTAAAATGTCCCGAGGAATCGTTGGTGCTAGCAAGATAGGTAGTTCACTCAACGAGTGTCTCCTGAATTTAACACTAGACACATAATTGTACACCACTTCTCTTGTTAACATCATGAAGTTCCAAATTGCAGACCCTTTAGGTGGTTCAGCAATAGAAATAACTCATGCAAGATTATAGTTATCAAGGTACTTATGCTGCATAATTTGGCACCATTTATTATGGAGTTAAGTATACATTTTCTAAACTAGCTTACCCCCAAATTCTCTATTCCAATTACTCAAATCATGGACTCCTGCCCCTCCTAACGCTGGACATTGTGCCATATCCTTTAGTGAAATGAGAGGGATCTTCTTCTCATTGTTTTTATTCCCTATCCATAAAAAGCCCCTAATTAGTTTCAGGATTTGTTGGATAACTAAATATGGTGCTTTTAGAATAGCTAAGTAATATTTAGGGATTCCCTATATAACATATTTGACGAGTAGAATTCTTCCCGACAGAGATAACCACCTAGCTTTCCATGCCATAACTTTGTTCTTATTTCTTTCAATGATAGAGGACCAATAGCCTATTTTATTTGCTCCCAAAAAAAAAGGAATACCAAGATAAAATGAAGGCATGATGTCAACCAAAAAATATAGAATTTGAACAATTCTGCTTGAAATGATCTTATTAGTGTTGAAGAGATAGATTTGTGATTTTTGTGCATTGATTTTCTGGCTTGAGACTACAAAATATAGGTCTAAAACGTATTTAATCTTTCTAGCTTCTTTAACTTGAGACTTACCAAACAATAAAGTGTCATTTGCAAATAGGGAGTGAGTAACTAAAATATTTGTACCTCCAATCTAAGCACCAATCCATAACCCAAAGGTGTGATGTCTCTTGATTGTTCTGCTAAGTTCTTCCACTATGATGATGAATAAAATAGGGGATAATGGGTCACCCTGCCTAACCCCCTGTGTAGAAGAGAAAAATTCCGCTGATGCTTTATTTATAATAACCGAAAACCTTGCACCTAAACTGCATGCTCTAATCTATTTACACCATTGTTCTGAAAACCCAAACTTGTTTAGAACTTGAAAAAGAAAATCCCAACACACTCTGTCATATGCCTTCATCATTTCATATTATAAGTAAAGAGAATATAGATAAAATGCCTCTTTCTTTTCAAGGAGTCAAATTCCAATGTTTTCTAGTCGCTTAAGTGGTCTTTTCTTTCTTGATATTTCCTCATTTCTTTTTTGATGAATAGTGTCCTTTCCATTAAGTATAATTAAAAGTACATATTCACAAAAAAAGATGGGGGATAAAATATAACCCCATGATTGTTCAAATGGTTCCAAGCCTAGAAATGAGTGCAATATCAACTATTCATAAAAAAAGGGCATATGAAAGAGATAAGACCACCCTAAGCGGCTAGAGCAGTTCTAGCTGAGGGAGGAGCAGGATCATGTTTTCTATTACAGTAATCATACTTTATGCTTATTGATTAAATCATGTTGATTTAATTAGTTAATTTATTACTACTCTTTGTATCTTATGTTTTATCTTAGGTGCATTATAAATAATATTTATATTAATTACTTATGCACAACCTAGATTTTTTAGCCTTTAGGATTTTGTTCACCTTATTAGGTTGAACTTTGTAATTATTGTTTTATAACTTGAAATACAATTTTTGCTCTACTGATTTTGGAGTATTTATGAGTTTTATGCTTTCCTGCATTTTCCTCCTTTCTACTTCTTCCTTGTAACATTGATTTACATGCAGGTGTTCTTTAGGTTTTGTGGATTTGTATTTCTCAAATCCTACATGGTATCAAATTTGTACTACTACTGCCTGTTTTGGTATTTTTTGAAGTCATGATTCGAAGGGGAAAAGTTTGTTTTTCAGAGGTTTTGTCTTGAATATGGGGGTGAAGTATTTTTTGATACACTTGGGACATAAAGCCACCTCATAGTTGAGTCTAGAAGGCACAAAAACCCCTATTTTGGTATAAGGCATAACCTATTTGGCATATTGTTCCTCCAAGGTACACATTTTGGCTTCTAGGGTCGTACAACACGTTGTTCGAGAAAAAAAATTTAAAAAAAGACAAATGCATTTTATTGCATTTGTTGGGTGCGCAGCCCGTGCACTGTCATCGCGCCACCCTGACACCACCCACTACCGGTGATGTGCCACCGCACTACCTACTCTACCCACCGTTGTCACACCACCGAATCGCTAATGCCACCATACCACTGGAACTACCACCGCCGCCCAAACCAATGATGTCACCCTGTTTGAAGGTGACATCACTTCCGGACGATCTTTCAAATTTTTCGGTGACAAAAATTTTTCCCGGTGCATGGATTTCTTTCCCACCATGATGTCATGATGATGTCATCAAAGGCCAAGTGACGGCCAGATGCTCATCAATTTTTTCCCATCTTTGTGTTTTTCTAGAGAGCTCGATTATCCAACCTCCTATCAGTTTTTTGCTCATTTCTTGAGTGTACAATGTTGAAACCTCAAGTCTTATATATCGTCAAAAATCTCTTTCCAAGATGGATACAACCATGAGGTTTTTGTCTTCAAATTTGGCCATTTGACTACCTATTTTCAGTGTCAAAGTTGAGGCTTCAGCTTCCTTCCTCTCTACATCTGGACTCAAGGTTTTCTTCTCATTTTTTGTGCTTTCATAGTTAATTTTTAGTGTACGAGAGATAGTTTACTATATTGTGGGGGTGCATTTCATTTTTTGTCATTTAATTCAAAAAGACCCTTCTACTTCTGTGTTCTTTCTCTCAACGTCGGAGCCTTCAGTTGCTCGACTGATGCCTCATAACTAGCATACTTGGAAAGCACATATGACCAGGCTGCGAATGTCACATGGTTCATTGTCTTGTCTGGATGAGAACCAACTTGCTTTGTAGCATACTTTTGAGATTCATCAATGCAAGAAAAAAATAGATGAATCCATGGGCTTAATGGCACTGAATGTTTCTGACAGTCTCCTATTTTACTTGGACAATTTGCACACACCTCGAGCAATTTAGGGAAAGTTTGTAGATCTATTTGGCACAGTTAATGAGTTTAGGGCACTACAGCTTGATGCAGAGTTGGTATCTTGTACTGCTAACCATTTTCCCACCATTGAGGACTTCTTGATGAATTTCAAGTCTCTCCATTTATTTTTACAGGGATGTGGGAAGAACAAGTCAGATGATGAGTGTATTTTTTTTATACTCTCAAAGCTGCGAGCACAGTTTTAGATCTTCTCTTCCACTTTCTACTCCACTATGGATAATTTAAGTACTAGACACACTATACTTTCCTCTGAGGATTTTTGTGATTGGTTGAAATGAAATAAGTCAGAGATTCAATAGATGGATGCTACTTTTGTCTCTATGAGAAAAGTATTGGTCACTCAAACATCACAAGGGAAACCAAAATAGAAATAAAAAATGAAGAAAGATTCAACAGGTAGTGAGTCTACCTCCAAACCTGTACATAAAACTATTTCAAAACCTCCATCTCACCCTCCAAAGGGTAAATCTTCTTTGAAATCTACTGAGTCTTCCTAGAAGACTAAGAAGAAAATAGGTGAAACCTATATTTTTTGTGGAAAGGATGGACATCTGATTTCTATGTGTTGGAAACATTTGGAGGCTTTAGAGGAAGCTATGTAGGAGCATCATATTTATTCTCCTTAGTCCATATCCTTTCCTACAGGGAAAGGTCATGCTCTTACTGAATGAGCATCGACTTATGGGCCCACTTGGATTTTAGATTTAGGTGCCTTTCACCACATGACTCAGACTCAGTAGTTGGTCACCTCACTTGCTCCTTGTGCTACTTCACAGATTGTTGTTGGTAATTCATCATGTCTTTCATTTTTGGGTTCTGGTTCTATTTCATTAGCTGTGGGTTCTCTTTAGGATATTTTTGTGGTTCTTGATCTCTTGGCAAACATTTTGTCCATCTATCAGATTTGCCACTCTAGATCTGGTAAGACAGTTGAGTTCTCACCACATGATGTGGTTATTCAAGACCTCCATCATTCTGATTTGTTTGTGTCTCCTGGGAGTGTTGACCCTACATCCCACTTATACAAATTTGATGGAGTTGAGCCTTCTGATGGTATAGGTTCCTCTCTTATAACACATGAAGATACACTAAGCAGGCTTTGGCATGAGCATTTGGGCCATGTGTCAATTACAGATATCTTCAACAGATTAGCATACAAGAACTTGTTCTTGGGCTTCCACATATTTCTTACACTGATGGTGTTTGTCAAGGTTGTGTTCTTGTCAAACAACATAGGGATCCTTTTCCTTAGGGATGAGCTACTCGTGCTTTGGCACCATTGGATTTGATACATAGTGACCTCATGTCATTTCCTACTCCTTTTTATGGTGATAGATATGTGCTTACTTTCATTGATGAATTCTCCCGGCACACATGGGTGTACTTTCTTAAGTACAAGTCTAATGTCTTTGAATCATTTGGAATCTTTAAGATATTTGTGGAGAAGTAATCTATCCTTTCTATTCGGTGGCTACACATAGACAATAGGGGGAGTATGTGAATCAATCTTTCAGATATTTCTTCTCTGAACATGATCTATAACATCATTTTTATGTTCCCTATACCCCTTAGTATAATGGTGTTGTAGAGAGAAAGAACAGAAGATTTCATGAGATGGTAAATTGTATGATTTAGACCAGGTCCATAGATTCGTCCTTTTGGGCAGAGACAGTTAATTGTGCAATTTATATTAAGAATTAGATGCCACATTGGGAAGTTTGAAATATGACTCCTGGGGAGGCTTGGTCTCATGTCAAGCCTGATGTATCTTCACTCTGTGTTTTTGGTAGTGAAGAATGACAATTTATACCTGATTCTCAGAGCAGAGAAATGGAGCGGAAGGACTTACCCCTCATTTTTGTTGGCTATTGTGAGGATGTCAAGGTGTATAGGTTGTTCGATACTAATTCCAGAGAGTTCATGTTTTGACGGGATGTCAAGTTTGATGATAACATTCCTATATTAGATACCCTATCTCCATAGTCTACTTCACTTACCACTACTCCTTCATCTCTTACAAATTATTTTCATGATAATGATGATGATGATCTTGGTGATCCCCCTTTACCTCCACCATAGGATCCTCCACAGATGCCTAGATGGACCTATGTTACTGTTGAGGCTACATAATCTATGGTAGGTGACCCTTCATCTTCCTATCTTACCCGATCCCATATTGCGGGTTCTAGCCTTCTAAGTCATGTCATTTGCGATGATCCTCAAAACAATTTTTTTGTGACAACACATTCTGAGTGGGGCAGTGCTATTATGCAGAAGTATTCTTCTTTGATGAAGAATCATACATGGTATCTTTGTTATCTTTCTAAGGTAATAAAGTGAGTGTGATGCAAGTGTTTGTATCATACTAAGTTTGTTGCTAATGGTTCCATTCATAGGTATAAGTAACGTCTTGTTGTGAAAGGTTTCTTGCAAATGGAGGGTATTGATTATACTAAGACATTTTCCCATATCACCTAGATGAATTCTATTTGCCTTGTCTTGTCCCTTGCATCTTCTTAGGGATGGCCCATTTTTTTAGATGGATGTGAAGAGTCCATTCTTGCACGGTGATCTTAATGAGTAGATTTACATGGAGTAGCCTCAGGGATTTGTGCAAGATTCCTCCTTAGTTTGCAGACTTTGACGTTCTTTGTATGGTCTCAAATAGGCCCCTCAAGCTTGGTATGAGAAGATGGACTATTTTTTTCTTTCCATAGGATTCACACACTGCCATTTTGATCCTACAGTGTATATTCAAAGCCTTGAGGATGACATTTTGATCCTTGTGCTATATGTTGATGATCTTCTCATCACAGGTAGTTCATCTTCCATGATTTAGGATATTCAACATGCATTGATGGAGCAATTTTAGATGACTGACCTTCATCCATTACACTACATTCTTGGTCTTTAGATTGTTCAGTCCTCTATTGGTATCTTTATTTTTGAGCAAAAGTATGCTCTTTACATGCTCTATCACTTTGATATTCTTGCATGCAAGCCTTATCCCACACCTTTTTTAGTTAGGTGTTACTTTGTCTAGCTCTTGCACTACACCTTCAGTGGATCATACATTGTATCAATAGTTGGTTGCTATTTTGTTGTACCTGACACACACTCATCTTGATCTTTCCTTTTCTATTGGCCTTGTCTCTCATTTTTGTCATGAGCCTCATGAGAGTCATTGGCAAGCTGCCAAGCATATTTTGAGGTACATTCAGGGAACTATTTTTTTATGGCATTCACTAAACATCAGGGGCTCCTCAATTTGTTGTCTTTATTGACTCAGATTGTGCTAGTGATGTTGATGATCGGAAGTCTACTTATGAATTTTTATTTTTTTTGTCTTGGCTCTGGTCTTATCACATGGTCATGCAAGAAGTAGAATTCTCGCACACTTTCATCTACAAAGGTAGAGTATAGAGCTGTAGTGCACGTTAGTCACAAGATTTTATGGCTTTGGAAGTTGATGACTTAGTTTGGTTTTCCTTTCGATCATCCCACTATTTTGTGGTGCAACAATCAAAGTGCTATTCACATTTCCCACAACCTGGTGGATCATCAGTGCACTAAACACATTAAGCTTCATATGCATTTCATCTGCTAGCTGATTTAGGATGGTGTTCTCATTTTGGAGTACATTCCCACTGTAGCATAGGTTGCTAACATCTTCACTAAACATTTTGCATCTTCACACTATCTTCAGTTGCACTCTATGCTTGGGGTGATAAAAATTTTCCTTGGGGGGTCTTCTTGAAGCCTTCCTTCCTTTATTTTTTTTTCAGCATGTTTGTTCTATCTCTTTTTGGAGAGGAGTTTTTCCCACTATTTTTTCTCCTTTTTCTCTAGTTTATAGAGATTTCCTTGTATTGGATACCTGATTAGGCCTTGTTGCCGAGACCCTATTTTCTTTCTTTCATAGTTGTGCTAGGTTAGCTTATCTCATGAGCTTAACTTAAGGGGGGGTGTTACAGTAATCATACTTTATGATTATTGATTATATCATGTTGATTTAATTATTTATGTTATTATTAGTCTTTTAATCTTAAGCTTTATCTTAGGTGCATTATATTAAATATTTATATTAATTATTAATGTGCAACCTAGCTTTTTTAGCCTTTAGGGTTTTTTTCACCTTATTCGGTTGAACTATGTAATGATTGTTTCATAACTTGGAATACAATTTTTACTCTGCTAATTTTGGATTATTTCTGAGTTTTATGCTTTCCTGCTTATTCCTCCTTTCTGCTTCCTCCTTGTAAAAGGTATTTGCATGCAGGTGTTATTTGGGTTCTATGGATTTTTTTTTATGAAATCCTACATTTTCAACCCCATAAATTAGTAGGGTCAGGTATTAGGTCTAGAAGGAACCATTAATCTTCAGATTTATCATCTTGATAAGTAGGAGATATTTCATCATCTTCTTCTTCATCCTTTGTAGGAGAAATTCAAAGAGCTAGGCAGGGAAAAAAATTAGAGGAAGTGGACTAACAGTAATCTCTACTCATTTTTACCAACCATAAATACCTCCAATAATTATGTCCTCCACCAAAGGACTGGCGAGGGGCCTCAGGATGCAACATTTGTGAGTGATAGGCGAAGGAAATGTGACTGTTGTGGTGCCCATGGGGTGGAGACCTTTCATTGGAGGTACAAATATCTGGTGGACCTCTAACCACCATACAAGGGGAATTTCCCTAGTATTGAAGTATCTTTTACAAGTGGGAAACTTCTAGTGCCAGTTTATTAGCTTTCACTTGAATAGGCATTGTAACATTACTACAAATATATTCTTTAGTGTACATAGAAACACTAATATCTAGAAAATTGTGAGTTAATAAGACAAAATTTATATTCTTCCAAAGAGTGAAGAGGATTTATATCCTTAAAGCATGTGATATCTATAAAAAAATGAAGGGAATTCTGGGAGAATCACAAAACATAACCATATGCCAAGAGAAAGGTTCATGCCAAAAAGTCTAAAAGCAATCATGAATGAAGAGCCAATTCTGTTGAGCTCTTTTGCAAAACCAGATGATATAAATGAAGCTTGAATATTTCTCATAGAAATGGAACTGAGGGTTCAAAACACCTAGATGTTGAAGCCTATAACCCAAAGGAAACCCTTGAAAAGTTATACTATAGGGAAAATGAGGTACTTTTTGTTCAGCAATAATAGTCTATACTCGAAGGAATATGTGTCTCAAGGCTTTTTGATAAGACTGCAAATGTCATTGTTTATTGAGAGTGGCAACCATGGAAAAATGAGGAATCAAATAGTGGTAAACCATCTCGGGTTTTTAATTTCAAAGAGTACAAGGGTACCACTTAAATTCTTTCTACCAAGGATTAAAAAATTTTATTCCTAGCTTGTGAACCATATTCAAAGGCTGGACTGAGACCACCAGGTCAATAGTATGTTGATCTAGGCAAGAAAGATAGAACTGAACCTGGAGGTCATCCAATGACCAAAGACTCATAGTAACTCTGGTTAATTAAATCTCTAAAGATGTGAATGAAGCATTTATAAAAATGTAGATTTTAAATTCCTATGATTTTAGCAAGATGGAGTCCCTCAGTGTGAAAAAGTAGTGACCACCAGCTATTATGCTAATTAAATGGAATTCCATCACCAAAACCATCCTCAACCCATCTAAGCCAGGTTTTGAGAGCCTCCCAAGCACACCTTATGCTTTAAGACACAAAAGTGCTTTGAACCTGGACTGGGTGTCTCATAACTAGAAGTGTTTGAAATCCAATCCACTTGTACGATGACCTATTGAATATAAAACAATATAAAATTCAATGCCTAATAATATTATTCTAGGATTCATCACCAAAAATGGCTTTTCCAACCACTTAGCACATAATGGTAAACCTTGCTTCTCGGAAGACAAAAGGCCATGAACTCCATATTCCTTTTGAAGGGAACAATATGCCCAGGCTACTTTATGAATACCATGATGATCAAATCATGAAGCCCAAATAAAATCCCACAGTAGATTTTCAATATTCCTATAAGAATATTTTGATGGACTCCAACATGAGGAAAATTCAATATGAGTAGCATCAAGAACTTTAGAGAGAATCTTAAATTTTTCAGCTAAGGACATAGGCTTGGTGATCTGATATGCTAGCTTCTTCTCAACTTAAGTGAGTACAAAATTTTAGAGCTCTATAGGAGACCATTGAAAAGAAAAGGGTACACCCAAAAATTTTAATATTTCCCCATACTAAATCATCTTCCACCCAAACTAGAGAATCCAAGCTTGAGTAGTAAGAAAGGATTGACTATAGAATTGAGTGTTATGATACTAGATGGAAGAACTAGATGCAAGACAAAAAGTTTCAAGACATTTAAGATTAACATTATTCTCATCTTCAATCAAAGTAAGGACAAATTCATCTATAAAGTGACAATTAATAATTTCACAAGGTGACATAGGAAGGAAAATACACCTCATTTGACTAGTGGAGATAGACAAGGCCAATAAATAGCCAAACACTTTCGTAGCAAGATTATATAAAGAAGTGACCAGAGGACAAGCCTGGAGAATAGATCTAAAAATACTAAAAGTATAGGATAGGAAATCATTAATGGTTATACAGGCAGAGGCATCTCCATAAAGCATCTGAATAGATTGAATGAATCTGGGCCAAAAACCAAGAGCTTTAAGTATTGCAAGATTGAAAGGTCATTCAATGCGATCAGAGGCTTTTGCAAAATCAAGTTTGATAAAGATGGCATTCTATTCTGACAAAGATGGCATTCTAGTTTGATAAAGATGGAAAAATAAAGTTTGATAAAGATGGCATTCTATTTTTCTCAAGTGAAACAATGAGATTCAAGATGTGGAGGATTTTGAGGGATAGGGCTTTGGAAATGATCTTGTATGAGACATTGAGTAGAGTAATAGTTATACAATTGAAAATATCCTCAAGACCCCCAACTTTGGGGATAAATTTGAGATTTCCTTTATCAATAATCTACCTAAGAGATTCAGAATGAAAGCCTTTAAAATTGGCCTTGTGAAGTTCGAGACCAACACAAGGCCAAAGAGACTTGTAAAATTCAAAATGAAAGACATCACACTGAGGAGCCTTATCATCTTCCATGGGAGAGACAACTTCCATGAGGTCCTCAAGAGTAAGCATTTGGTCATAGAAGGTTCTTTGAAAATCTTAGAGCTGAGAAGGCACAAACAAAAGAAACCTTTTAGGGCTATGTAACTTATTGGGGAGCTTCCTTGCGCTGTGAAAACCTTTTTCATAAAGTATGAAAATTGCTTGAAGGATATCTGGAAGCTTTGACATTAATGAGTGACCCTCTTTAATTATTCTTTTTCTAGGGGAAGAATGTTAAACTCTAAGAGTCAGAAAAATTATTTAGAAGCTCTATCACCCACTTTAAGAAAGTGAATTCTAGATTTTATTTGAGATCCTCTAGTAGCATGTTGATCCACAATCTATTTATGGCGTCGAAGCTAGAAAACCTTAAACTACAAGTTGAAGTTGAAGGGATTTGAAGAAAGAGCTTCAGTGGAAACATGCAAATCCTTTTGGTTTGCATCATAGGAAGGTCAGCCATACATGGCCAGTTTTCTACCATAAATATAGAGAAATCTCATAGTGCTAGTGATAGCATCATTCCACCAAGAAATGTAGACATTTGATTTATTCGGCCTAGACTGCAAATTCTAGATTCTTTAAATGTGGGTCATAGTGGCTTAATGATGGAGCAATAATACATTCATATCTATAATTACAACTTGGAAGGATGAATCTGATCTATCTTCCATTCAATACTAAACTTGATGAGATAATGGTTTGGCAAGGTCACATCAAGAAGTGGTACAACAAGAAAATATGGTTTTTTTTAAATGATTAGGTTGCAATAGTAGAATGATCAATCCTTTTAAAAATTATGTTGGAACTAGCTTAGAAATTACATCAAATGTGCCAAGCACATGAATGATGATGAAAATTATGGTTAGGATAAAAAAGACCTAACTTATTATGCATATAAAACTAGGCTTCATGTTCTCCTACTGTCCGATGAAAAGGAAAAATGTCTTATTTATCTAAAGAAATCTCAACCATATTAAATTCCACACACATAACCCAAGTAGCAGCTGGTAAAGAGTCTTCCCATAGTGATACAGGTGTGATCTTTCAACAATATCATTGGGAGCATAAACTTTAATGATCCCAAAAGAATGTTTGTTGAATTATTTCAAAACCCAAACAATTCTCTGCATAGGATTAGACACCTAATCTATAATAAAGGATTTCCAACAAGGACAAATGAGAGTAAAAAATCTGCCTCAACTAGTTTCATAATAGTAAGAGAAAACTAGGTTATGAGGCCAAAAAACACACTATGCAATAGCTAGCATGAAACTAAAAAACTTTTATCTCCAAGAGGCATAAAACATCTAGGATAGCAACATGTTCATGAGAATCCACAACATAATACTTTCTAGGGATGTGTGAGAGGGCTCTTACTATATTACATTAGTTGTGCAATAGTACCAAGGACATTCAATGTGCCTATGAAGACTTTGAAGACAGTTAGTGACGATCAGAGGGAAAAGAAGATGGATAAAGATTCTATGAATATCAATTACAAGATATTAGAGCCTATAATGCTTTTTAATGTCATGAAATGACATTTCAATGTATAAATAGTGTTAGTGGTCTAAAGGCCCAAATTGCTTCTAAGTGGACCAATAATGTCCAAGAATAAAATTGGGTTCTAAGATAGGTCATTGAATAAGTTTAAGGCATTAGAGGTCATTAGGCTAGAATTTGGCATTCAATAAAGTCATTTTCATAGTTTAAAAATTCAAATATTTGAAAAGCAACAACTAATAAGAGTTTTTAGAGGGAAAGTAGTTCTTTTTATGTTTTAGGCCTTAAATAATCAACCCAATACCAAAAGTTGGTTGATATGGTTATAGGAATTTTATATATTGTATGAAGAAGTCTATTGTAAAGGAGAGAGACTGGAATGTAAAAACTTTACATAGAGATTCAATAAAAGTTTACATTTTCTGCATATTTGATATGAATTTTTGGAAACCTTGAAGATTTTGATCATTTGAAAATGATTATAAATGTATTGAAAGTATTTTCTATTCATTTGCAATCATTATATAATGTTCTATAATCTATGTTGAAGTTTGTACGCCTGGTGTTGATTTAAGTTTTCACTATTTTGAGGTCTTTTTAGTGACAATCTTGCATTTCTTTTAAAATATCACCATCCCATCTACTCTTAGGGCCCATACTTCATGGGATGAAATTAATATAACATGTACCATATTTTTTAAAAATTTATAGTGTAGGAATAGATCAAGTTGTGGGTGATCACAATGAGAAATTCAGTGAAAATGGTGGCTAAGGTATTGTAGAGGCATATTGGCGAGTGCAAGGAGTGTTTTTTTTATCTGGGTTGTCTTAGGATGACCATTAATTTATGAATCAAGTCTTCATTTTTCTTCGAAGTGATCAGAGATAGGACATTTAGGGAGCCCTAGAAATAAGGGTTGATAAGAGGTGATTTGGGGGTTTTGGTGTTGCAAAAGGGTTGAGTCTGTTAGAATAGTCCCAGAGGATAACTAAGAGGGGGGGTGAATCAGTTATCTGCTAATTAAATATTTTCTCTTATTAATTCTATAATAACATAAAGTAAATGCACATTCAGATAACACAATAGAGAACACCACAATTTGATTACGGGGAAAGCAAAAGGTAAAAACCCCAATGGGAATTACCACCCACAATGAACTATACTTGTTTATAATAATCCCTGTTAGAAGATCATGCAACCCTGTTAGGATTTTTTATTTACAATGTAATAAGTATAGTGACCTGGTCAAGGGTCTGACCCTGTTAGGAGTCTTTTACAAGTAACCCTGTTAAGGGTGAGGACGCACCATCCAAAAGCTCACTGCTTAAATGGTGAAGGCTACAACCTTCTGTAGAAAAAATATACACTATATATGATGATGAACTATTGAGTAGACCTTTTTTCTTGATCAGTTCCAATGTATTATATTCTTCTACCATCTATTCACATAGATATCTGATGAATGAAACTCAACTGATATTCTGCTCTGTACTTATTATGTCATTCATCTTTTCATTCACACTTCGCGTTCACAATTGAAATAATATAAGTATCTTCCTCAAAGTATAAGGTCATGAAGGTTGTAGGAAACAATTCATCAACTTCCTTGTCGGCTCAACTAAGCACGCAATCAAGATTAAGTCTGCAGAACTCAAACTGAACAAACGTGACGCTTCACTGAGTCGGCTCTACCAAATCAACTCAAACAACACGATCCAGATGAAACATGATAAGTGCTCTTAACCAAAAATGGTTAAATCATAACTAATCATGAATACAAACATGCATATCCTGAAGATAGACATAACTCAAGAACCAATGTAAAAATGTCAGCTCTATACAGATAAACTCCAGAAACTGTAACTGCCACTAACAGAATTACACAACTCAACTGAAACTTCATATTTGATTCTACATGTATGATCAAGGCATCCAAAGCATGTCTACAACATAAATATAACCGCACAAGTTTTGATATCACTGTTCTGATAAGTACATACAAGACATTGTTGTGTATTATATGTTGTCATCAATGACAAACATACAAACAACTAACTGCTCAGAAGTAAATCTCCAATAGAGTCTAATTCCTTTTTCATTCATGTATTTGAGGACCAAATAAAGTATTTTCCAAGAGTTGAGGTCTTTTGGATGTAGGTAACTAGGAGTTCATTTTTTAATCCATCGAGTTTCAAGCATTTATGAAGGACAGCCAGAGATCTTCATGTCAGTCTAAAAAAAATAGTAGTCCATCCTTTGATATGTTGAAGTATTCAATAAAGGGTATCTGAAACAATAGTTTATTCCATGGATTTTTTAGGGAAGTTTGAAGTTAGAGTATTATAAAGGTCACTACAGGGCTACTAGACTAGACAATTAGGTCTCTGGGTAGTTTGGAGAAGATTGGGGAGTTGGGCACTTTGGGTGTCACAATTAACCTTGAAACCATTCAAAATCCTCTAAATAAAATATATAGGTATCAAACATATCACCTTGAATCATTGAGATAAGTATAGGTACATTTGAGTTCATTGAAGCATTCAAGGTTTGGGAAAGAATAGTAACCTTTTGAAATTCATAAGCATTCATTTGTTGTTTATCAGTCCACCACCCTTACCTCTGCAGCAAGTGGTATCACAACCTAGGTAGGGTCTTGTGGAAAGGTATTGGGAGTGGTATTGAGAACTTTGTTAAATTGGATCCTTAGTGAGCCCTTGGATTTGAAGTATCCTTTGAGGAGAAGCACTTGTGTTGATCCAACTTGTCAAGGAAATTAGGAACCATGTATGAAGGAGAAGAGGAGTTGCCTAAAAAGATGAAAAACATGGAGTTGGAAAGGATAGTCAAAGAGAAGTTGGAAGATTAGAATAAGTTGAAGGCTACATTGGAACAAAATGAGAAGGAGAACAATGAGAAGGAGAAGATGATGAAAGTAATGATGGAGAGACTCTCAACATTAGAAAAGAGGGGTAAAAGCATCAGACTAGATGAGGAAATAGAAGAAGAAGGAGAGGAAGAAGTACTCCAAGAGGAAGAACAATTAGATCCTGAAGATCTAAGGATAGCTAGATTTGAAAAATCCATAAGGACTAGAGATACAGGGGCAAGAGAATATTTTCCTATGTATGGAGGAAATATGGTGTTGGAAATGCAATAATGGGAAAGTAAGATACTGAGAGGGGGGGTGAATCAGATCTTCAAATTTAAACACTTAAAAAAAATTGATCCATATTCATACATATATGAATCTAATGTAATATCAAATAGCATCCACACAATGAAGTAAATAACTCATAACACAAGAACTTGGTAACCCAGAAACCCAAATAGGTAAAACTGGGGTGGGGATGACACCCACAAAATTCTTCACTACTGTAGCAATAAAGTGTGCCTGTTAGGGCTACAAAAGTTGATTACAAAATTCAATCTACCTGGTTAAAGGTCTTCCTGGTTAAGAGCTAAAGATCATTACAATCTACCTTGTGAAAGGATTTAAAATTTCAATAAAGTAAGCACTATGTTAGGAGACTTAGAAAGGTCTGCTAGAACCACTCTGTTAAGAGATTTTCACCTGATACAATGATTATAATGTTTCAAGTAATGATCCTTCGTTATGCACTCAAATACTAATGATGGATCTCCTCTTTCCAGTACCTTCTATGATCTCACAATCTGATATGTCTTTACTCTGTTGTTCACTGTGCTGTCACTGTGCTTGATCTAAGCTTCTTAAAAAAATAACCCTTTGTGCATTTCACTTTAAAATGCAGTCACCACTTTTCTCCATGCTCTTACAAAATAGGGTTTAGAAGCAATCTTATATATCTATTCAAGTCTAGTAGTGAGATCTAGATCAATGATCAAGATCTAATACTTATGCCTCTAAGACATTACAATTAATGATTACAATAGGTCATTCATAGGATAAAAAAATTAAATGCATAACTAACTTCATAGGAAAATATTAAATGTGTACATAAGTCGGCCCAAAAAGCTTATACAAGTCAGCCTGAACACTTATCCTAGAAGTTTGAATCATTCCAAACATGTCTACAAAAACTGTTTTGCCTGGCACTTAACATCTCTATTGCTCGGCACTAAGTATCCTACTCAGCTAGGCATGATACAACTCAGAAACTTGAATACTACTCGGTAATGTTACTTAGCCTTGGATACTTTTAGCTCAGCTACAGTGATAGCCAACTAAAACTACCTAAGTAAATGACTAAGTGTTGGTCACTAATCATGAATAGAACTTAGAGATTAACAATCTCCCCCTTTGATATTAGTGGAAAAAACACACTTATTATTTCTTCATTTCATTCCATCAAAATTTTTCCTAAGTATATGAAGTACTCCCCATAGGAATATACTCGAAATTATACATACAAAAACTTTGTTGGAGATTTGATTCTGGGCAGTTGATTGTTTGTATGTTTGTCATTGATGACAACATATAATACACAATAGTAATTCTATATGAACCTATCTAAATGATGACATGAAGATTTGCATGGATAGATACATGTTTTTGACATGTTTATTATGTTATGTTCATACACGCAGACCCAGATATGATGTTTTAGTAAAGTTATGCAATTCTATTATTAGCAGTTACAGTTCTGGAAGTATAACTATTTAGAGCCAACGTATATAAAGTGTTACATGAGTTGCACTTATCTTCAGGATATGCATGTGTATATTCATGTTTAGTTATGATTTGATGATACAAATCCAAAGGTTCCAAACGTGTTTCAAGATTATTGCAAAGTTATGGTTAATTTGGTGAGGCTGACTCAATGAAGCGTCGCGTCTATTCAGCATTGACTTGCACAGACTTAATATTTTTTGCATGCTTAGTTAATCCAACTAAGATATCGATGAAGTGTTTCTAAGAGTCAACATGACCTTCTAATTTGAAGAAGATACTTATAGTAGTTCAATTGTGATACGCTAAGTGTGAATGATACGAAATGTGAAGAAAGATGTATAGAGCAGATTATCAGAGTTGGTTCATTCATCAAGGGTCTATATGAAGAAGAAGTGAAAGATTGTAATACATAGTAATTGATCAAGATAGTAGGTCTACTCTGTAGTTCATCTTCAGATATAGTGCATATCTGTTATTCAAAAGGTTATAGCCTTCACCATCAAGCAGTGAGCTTTTGGACAGTGAGTCCACCACCCCTAACAGGGTCTGACCCTTAACCAGGTCACTATACTTATTGCATTGTATTGTACAACTCCTAACAGGGTTGAAATATCTTCTAACAGGGATTACTACAAACAAGTATA
>MU226874.1:381393-394274 GCA_018584345.1 Thuja plicata
TGTGTGTGTGTGTGTGTGTGTGTGTGTGTGTGTGTGTGTGTGTGTGTGTGTGTGTGTGTGTGTGTGTGTGTGTGTGTGTGTGTGTGTGTGTGTGTGTGTGTGTGTGTGTGTGTATATATATATATATCAAATCATAAACAACACATAAATAAGCATGTATCTAGATGTCAAGCGTAAACACATAAATCATCTATGTCTAAGTATGGGGTATATTTAAATATATGTCAAATCATAAGCAAAGATATCAAACATATAATAACAAAATGTATAGGTCAAGTAGGATCAGAGATGAAACATCCCAAACTAGGTCATGATGACACCTACGAACTGAGAGAACGTTTGGCTGAGTGTCCTACAACAACTAGTTATATATAAATATATAATCATGTAAAGTTTGACAAGTAAAAAGAACATGTTTGCATACAAAATGTATATAAACATATAAATGTAGTTGTAAGAACATTTTTAAATATTTAACCTCACCTTCTTAGTATATGGTATCATGTTGATTAAATCACTCCCATGCACATGCTCTAGCCCTAGGATGGGGGTATTGTGAAATAATTGCATCTACAAAAAATTATATATGCCCATGAGTACATGTGACGAAAAATAATTTGAACTCTGTGCAATATAAACTAAATATTAAATAAGTGTACCTTTATGTTAAAATAAATCAAATTAAATATCTCAGTGTCAAGTGTAGGAGGATCATCTACTACCATTATATCCTCCATTGAAGTTGCATCATGCACACCATCTCTAGTCCCAATTTTCTCTATAAATGAGGAGTTTAGGGGGTTATGTATCTAAGAGAGAAGTGGTGTAGATTTTGACTATAGTAGCATATCCATATACCCCATTTGACCAACTTGACTCAATCCTTGCATATGGTACTTAAATGTCTCTTGCACCTCAGGTGTGACATGGCCATTGTCAACTCATATCTCCTCTAGTGCAGTTATGGAGTGATCTATGGGTGGGTCATGTTTTATAAAGTGATGAAAGTGTTGCACATAACTTGGCATTATCTAGGTCATTTGTACTAAAGGATGATATACTCTAATAAATCTCTAACACCCTATATTGTTATGTGATGTTTCGATGCAATAAATGAATATTCTTGTAGAAGGTCTTTGAGAAAATGATATGAAATTTCACTTTGGCTATGATTTCTTACAAGAGTTCATAGAACCTATGATGTGGGAGGATAGAAATTAATTATGGATTAGAATAACACCCTACATTGGATGACATCTCTAAAGATGATCTCATTCGTGGTCTACTCAAAATATATTTGTAAGGTGTATATGATGTAATTCCTATGGTAGCAAATTAAATATCACTGATTGTGTCAATTGCTTCACTATGGAAAGAAATGAGAGCTCTATCTATAATAGGTGCCATGTATAGTGCTATGGTAAGAAATATTTGGCTGATGAACTATCTATGCGATGGCGCAACTCAATCCACCCTACGATCCTGATCACAGTCAACAACTCCACTACACCCATGACAAAAATAACTAGGAATATCAAGGTAGTTAACATTAAGGCCCAAATGGGCCTCACTGTATAACTATTATGTAAAATATAATGGAATCTCATCATTATTAGGATAACAACCATGTGCGGAAAGAAAATATGGGAAACTATGAGCGACTATCTCTGCATTAATGTATTGTGTCACTTAATAGGCCCTCACCATGGACTTCCCTTTATACAATGGGAAGAAATTTTTTTTGATGATTTCCTTTTTAATATGGTGGTAGACCATTTAAAAGGAGACATCATCTAAGATCTATTCTCCCAAAGTCTAGAAAATGTCAAAATAATTACAGGGTATGTGCAATATGTATTGTCAAGCACTCAGTTTATCAAGACTTGAAAAAATGTTAGTGCATACATATTTGTACAGCCCATTCAATTGATTTAGGACAGCTCTAAATCTCCTCGTCTCAATATTAGCATACTAAAAAATACTATTTAGTTAGGGAGAATTGGCTAATCTGAATGTACGTCATCATGAGGTACATCATCATCAGGACAGGTCGTCTAGGGTAACACTTTTTATTACAAATTATGTAAGTACATTATGTGTTTAACATGCAAATAAATTTGAAATAAAACCATACCATTAACTATAAACTAATATTTAGATATAACATTCACGTACAATTCTAAATGATGAAAATTAAATTTAGTTATTTAATATTAACTTGTACGTCACCTAAATAAGATTGAAAATATCATGTACAACACCTATATTGGACTTTAAATGCGATAATTTATAACATAAATGTATACATATATTAAGTATTTTTATGTATTTAAGGAGAGAGAGAGAGAGAGAGAGAGAGAGATTGTATATGTGTAAGAAACATACAAAAATGAAAAGAACTAAAGGAAAGAATTCAAGTGAGTGAAGAAAAAGGAAGTATTTTAGCATAAACACAATGAATGAGAGACAACTTCAAGATCTATCACCAAAACCATCAAGATGCTCCAAGATCAACATAATGAGACAAGTATTTTGAAAGGGGAAAACTAAGAAAAACTCCTTGTATATATAATATAAATGAGGCAAAAATATGAGAGAGGGAGAGAGAGAGAGAGAGATTTTACAATATCTTCATCATAGATCATTCTTCATTGTTGCACTTTGAGAAATGAGAGAGGAGCATCACTTAAATAGAGATGAGAGAGTGGATTTATAATGTAACTCGCATGTCTATGAATGTCACAATTCATAAGTGTGTGTGACAAGTGTCAATATCCTCTTAACGAGGAATAAAATAAATAAGAAATTACATAAAAATAGGTGTCCTCCCACTTGGACTAGAGAAAAAATTACAATAAGGATACCTTGGTTTATACTTAATAATTTATACATACAACGAAGGAAAATATAATTCTAACACCCCCCTTTAATATTTATTTGGGGAGATTAGATCAATGGGTATCAAACCCAAATGTTTAAAATTATTTTGAGATTTCACTTTAGAAAGGGTCTTTGATGAGATAGCAACAACTGGATCATTTCTCTTGCAATAGATGAGGGACTTTTGCATCTCTTCAATAAAATGTTTTAAGGAAAAATCATAGTTTGAATAAGTCATGTAATCAATAATACAATCATCAGGTTCATAAAGCAAATCTATAATGGTTTCATCATTATATGAAGAACAAGAGGAGTAGAGCTGGTATAATCATTATCATTATCAATATTATTGTCATAATTATTATTATTATCATGAGGATGATAAATATAAGGAGGTTTTTCCTCCACAACAACCATTTGATTAGGACTTCATTCAAAATCATGAACTTTGGAGAAATCAAGAAATTCCTCTTGAGAAATACACACATTTTTACTAGGAGAGTCAAAAGATTACAAAGTATCATTGAGAAAAGTAGAAATAATATCCTCTTCTTGTTCTCAACTATCGTCAAAGGGGGAATATGAAAGGGAATAAGACAAATCATCAAGATTGAATGTATTATATAGAGAGAAAATATTATCCCTTTGTATTAATGTTGTTTCATGAGGAAAATAGTAATCTAGGGGGTCCTCCAAAGAATAGTCATCATCATATGATTCATCCCAAATAGGATAATTATTGAAAAGAGGAGTATTATCATAGTGAGGATTAGACATATCATAACGAACAACAAAAGCTTGATGAGAGTTATTACATAGTGTGACTTTTGATTAGTTTTATTATTAGGAGTAAAAGGCTTCTCATGATTTTGTTTCTTAAAACAATTGTTGGACACGTTACCATCTTTTCCACAATAAATACAAAGAAATCTATTATTAGGAAAATTATGGTTATTATGATAACTATTATTATGGTTATTTTTATGATTATAAGAGGGCCTAGAATTATTATTATGATGTCGAGAATTGTGATTTTTAGAATAACTATTATTATTATTAGAATATGATTATTGTTATTCGATCACAACTTATTTTGATTTCTAAACATGAAATCATGTTCATAAGATCTAAGAGTACCAAATTGCAGTAACTTAGTTTCCTCTTCATGTAATAAATTTTGAAAAATAGTATAACTTTATTGAGCTGTGAAGGTACGAATAGCTAATTGAAAATGAAAATTAGTAATAAATTTTTGAAATTTGTTAGGAAGACATTTCTTTAGAATGATAGTAATTAATCTAATATCAGTTAAAGTAACAATTAAACCACTTAATTAAGTTTTAATAGTATATAATTTAAGTAAGAATTCATCCATGGATTTGAAATCAATATACCTCTAGTCTTCCAAGTTGTCTTGGAGTTGAATCTTTCATGATTCGGTGGAACTGTCATAGGTTTGTTTCAAAATGTCCCATGCTTGATGGGCTTTGGTACATTGTCCAATCAAGATGTATAGATTAGGAACAATATAAAAGCCAATTAATCCAAGATCTTTGTCATTGTTAGCTTGTCATCCATCTTCATCAGCTTGAGAAGTTGTGGCAACCAGTTCAAGAGAGGCATATGTAGCAATTTCTAGAAAATACTTAAAATAAAATATAAAAGAAATATGCATCCTAAATTGATGATAGTTAGAATTGTTCAATTTAATTTCAAGAACTAACACTGACATACTAATGAAATAACGTTTAATACACAATATTATATGTTAAGATGAAGCCAAAAGATGAATGAAACGAGTATATCACAAGTTAATGTGTAAGAGAATTAAGATATTAAGAAAAATCAAAATAAAAAGAGAATTAAGATATTAAGAAAAATCAAAATAAAATTGTTTAAATGAGAAAACATATTTTTATTGCAACTAGATATCAAAATGGAAATTGCAATATATTTATTACTTTAAAATATATATTGGGCTAAAATTTTATTAAACAATAAGAAACAAAAATTTTGTTCTAAAGTTTAAACATTTTTGTTAAATAAGAGATTGAACAAGTTTGTTTAAAAAAAAAGAAAAAAAGAATCTAAAGATTAAACAATGCAAAGAAATTAAATGATTAGAGTTGCAAGGACTGTATTTACCAACAAAAGAATGTTTTTGATTAAGTAAAATAGGTTTTACAAGGTTGCTGAAACCCGAAACAGAGTAAGATTACAATATGTATGCCCAGGAAAAAAAGTTATAGAGCCAAAACACAAAATAGGCCACCACAGGGCCACAACAAAAACAAACTAAGCTTCTAAGAAGAAAATAGTATAGGGACAACAAAAAGAACTAGGGTGCACAACTAGGATATGTCCACCATCAGGTTGACCGCCTTTGACTTGAGGAGCTCCATATTGGATATCATTTGGCATGTCATTTTACTTCTTCTTCTTGGCACTGGCCCTAGTCCTCTTATCAGGATCCTGTTCAGTCTTCTACTCTTTTTCCACCCCTGTATTGGCCGCTTTTGTCCCTTCAGGTTTATCTTCTAGTTTATCAATGAGAGTCTTGGTGTGCTCATTGGAAGCTTTGAGGATATTGAAGCTCTATTCATAAATTATTTTAAGGGTAGCCTCAAAAGAATGTTATAATGATCTGCAACATTATAATTATTAGAGAAAATTTTTTATAATTAAACGTAATACCAAATGGAAAACTAGAACCTGCAATAAGAATATTGAGGATGTTGTGAAATAAACCATAAACAGAAAACTTTCCAGAAGCTATGCTAAAAAAGAAGTTTCTACCAGGCACATGGCCAAAATGATATAAGAGAATGGCTTAGTAAGCGGGCAGGTGCAAGGTAGCTGCACAAAATATAGGAGAAATGGCAGGAAGAATGTAACGTCCCTGTAGTGCTGCGCAATGAAGTGTTAAAGGTTTACACCTTGAGTTTGAATGAAGAAAGGAGGGCACATAGGAGGTTTAATGAAAAATGTTTCACATGAAGAGGACAAGAATGAAATCCACTAGTGTTCCTAATCTTCAATGGTGAGAGGATGCACAGGAAGCTTGCGTAAGGGAGTAGGGAGATAACACGCGTAGGAATGTGAAGAGGGGGTGCATAAGTATGAGTGTGCATGGAGAGTAGGGAATGCAGGGAAGAGAGAAGTGTGAATTCTATTGGAGGGAGGAGAATATCTGTGAGGGAGAGAAGGTAGTGAGAGAACTTGGAAGGAGAGGGGAAAAGGTGACCAATAGTTTGAGGTGGAATGCCATTTTTGTAACTGATTTCTTTATGACAAAATCTCACGATTTAAATTCATTGAATCTTCCCTCTCTTGGTTTTGTATCACATATATTTTTTTGGCTAGCTACCAATGTGGATCATGTTAGTTAAGTTACTATGCAGAGAGAATTTTGTTGATAAAGATTTATATAACGCGGTCAAGACACCAAAAAATTAAAGCGTCAAGTAATGCATGTTAGTCACTAAACCAAGAGTCAGTTGCCAAGCATAAAAAATGTTAGAAATAAATATAGGAACACATTTAATGGTGATCCATAGTGATCCAGAGGATTCCAAGAATGAAAAGGAAGTTACTTACAAGATCTGTGGATGGGAAAATTCAAGAAAGAGATCTATCATATATATCAAGCAGAAAAAGTGAAGGTTTTATTTCCAAGAAAAGTGCAAGTTCTGAGGTAATGCCAAAGTGGCTAACCAAGTTTCAAGTTCACTTAATCAGTTGAAAATGATAATCTAATGGTTGAGCGTTATTGATGGAAAACCTAATCAAGGAGATTAAGAGGAAAAAAAGTTTATTTAAAAGGCTGAATTCAAATAACAAAGCACTGGAAAATTGAGGTGTTGAAGTGCTACCAAGTGATCCAACGAAGAGAAAAGAAGTGATATTCTGAGTCTAGAGTAGAGACGGATGAAGTATTGATACTAGTAGTCAGAGAGCTCATAAGGGATCTGATTAAGAAAGAGGTAGTTGCATTTTAATAGATTACTTTTATACATTTTTGCATATTTGCATTTGTAGCAACAATATCTCTTAACCGAGTGGACTTAATAATGTTATTATAAAATCCTTGAGAAAGGTGACATTTTGAAAGAGTGTTCAAAGCCCTCTAACTAGGCCACTCCATACATGGTGAAGATCTTAATAGGTCTGAAGTAAATACCCCGACATGGTCGCATATAACTATGTTTTAATTAAATCTTTAATATGATAAACTTTTACCTGAGCATACTTTAGAAGAGTATTTTCATTTGTGTGTGATGATTCCCATATATTTTTCTCCCAAATTGGGTTTCCTTATTAAATATGGTGTTAAATGTGTTGAATGTTGCATGTGCATTATTTTTACTTTTTACGCAAGTTACTGTTTGAGTTGTTGAAGTTATTTGGCGATCCAGTTGTTGTTGTTGTTTATCCTACCAAGTTGAATCAGAGTTGAGTTTTAAAGTTTAAAGTATCATAAGTTTTCTGATTCATCCCCCTCTCATTTATCTAACTAAGATTTGGTGTGAGCATACCTAAAGAAAAAGAGACTACTCAAGGAAAAGTCCTCCAATCTGATGATGAGGAAAGTAGGCCCTTGGAATGTGTTGAAGAAATATGGATTGAATGCCTATGATATTGAAGTGCCCTCAGACCTTGGAATCTCTCCATCTTTAATATTGATGATCTAACACCCTATAAGGAAGATGTACATGCAAGAAATGATGTACAGGTTGTAGAACTGTAAGAAGCGGTTGCATACATTCCTCAACATGAACCAAGAAGATCTTGGATAAACGGGTCATAAAAAAAGGCCAAGAAGAACACATACACAAAATATCTTGTTAATTGGGAAGGATTGCCTAAAGAGGAAGTTGTGTGGATGGATGAAGTTAAAATGAAGTAGTATGGTACCTGTCTTGAAGAACTTATCTCAAGAGAACTTGAGATCAATTCACCCTAGGAGTATGGTGCAAGAGCACCCCCACAAGGACAAGATTAAACTTAAAGACACCAGAGTTGTTTTTCCACTGAGGAATTTGTTGACATGTAGTGTTTATTTTATGTTTGTAATAAATAATCCCAACATGTAACCCAATGTCACAGAAAGGTAATCTATAAGTGACCATCTACAAATGGACTTAGGGGCATGTACAAGAGTCTTGCAAATATTTAGGAGGTGTCTTAGGAGGTATAGGATAAGTCCTAGATGACTCAAAGTCATGAAGATGCAAAATTGTGAAGTTTGAAAACTTTTATAAAAAGTTGTAAATGTTGTTATGTTGGATGATAGAATATTTGGGTACTACTCATGTTGTTGGCATTCCTATTTTGTCACTTATGTCAACATATGTTTGTGTGGAGAGAATAGATTAGTTATTAGTATTGTATATCGATTGGCAGAAGTGTATGAATAGTGTAAAGATGACTCATAATAATCTAAGATAAGTATATGAAGACGAATGTGTGATTACCTTATTCCTAAGGTCGCTTGACTCAAAGTTACAGATTGGTGATGTTGTGTTAGTGTTCCAAGGGTTTGCTTGCACAATTGACTAAGAAGAATATCTCCTTTGTCCTCTTCAAGGATCCTAATCTCCTCTAGGTCCTTATTAGGGTTAGATGATTAAATAAGTGCTAAATAAACTCTTCTCGAAGAGTCTCACACTTTTTTCTTCATCTTTGAAAGACTAACACCCTAGTAGTTACTTCACATCCTCTCCTACACTTAGAAGGATCTAAGTGCCAACTCCACCCTAGCTTCATGAATCATTATAGGGGTGTCCATCATCATGTAGATAGTCCTTTTGATCCCTTTTGAATCCAGTTTGATGGATCTCTTAACTCTTTGCAATCAAGTTCCAACTTTGGTCTCAAAGAGGCCTAATTGGGCTTGTTTCCCTTGTAGCCCTTCACAGTGACCTTTTCCTATTTCTTGCAAAACTTTTCCAAAGGACTTGAAATCTAAAACCATATTCAGATACCCTTTATCCTTTTGCAAGATATTTTGAAAATTTTAGTCTCCTAGACCCTCCGTACATAGGGTTCTTACAATCTAGGATCAATAGGGCTAATAGGCCTAATTTCTAGGACTGTTCGCAACTTAGTAGAAAACTCACTCAAAACTTGGTCTCAGTGATTGGTATGAACTCAACCATCATAGTATGTTAGGATAAGGCTAAAACCTAACTATAACTGTACTTATTCTGTACATTAATTTCTTCCCCTACATGAAACATGCCAATTCTTCTATCCTAAACCACTAACTGGGCATTGTCATCTCACCTAGGGCTTAGTAGTAAAACTAGATCTCCATCTTTCTAAGACTCCTAATTCTAACCATATGTACACTACTAACTCCCTAAACATATCCATCCATTTTTAGGTGTTTCCCATGGCTAGACTTCATGGGGGAGCCATGAACTAACTGAGTAGTCAGGACAGGACCAATGGACTAACTAAACACAAAACAATTTAACTAAGACCTTATACTATCTCAACATGAATAACTTAATGAATGAACAATGTTTTTAACTATCCTAGGAACACAAAACAACCATTAGTTTGAAGCTTTCAATCCTTAAGATGGCACTGTCATAATGAAATGCATGGGTTTTTTAGAAAACTAGAATTGCAGACTACATTACTCCTTCCAAACTTGTTACAATGAATGACTACCGCTGAGATTTGAGTCCTTGGGTAACATTAGATGCCTTCTCCATGATTCTAGGACTTTTTGGTCAATTCCCCACTCCTAGTTTGTAGGGGGATCTAAGGTAACCATGTTGCATGCAACATTTGCAATTATTGCAATTGTTGTCATGACAACAAATTAGCAACTTTTGGCATCTTTGCCATTATGCCTTCTCCCTAATTTTTAGGACCTCTAACCTCTTCATTTCGAGGATCCAAGATCACTAAAGGCCTCAAGGCATCTCTACATCCTCATTTATGTGTTTAGGACATATTCATGACTCAAATCCAACATTTAGCAACTAACCCTAAGAGATTGAAAAACTACTAACAATGTCTATTGTTGTGACCTTAGTCCTAATGAATAACCCACCTAGCCCACATTGACATGACCTTTTAACATCTAGAAACAACCTAACTATCTTGACTTGGCCAAAGTCAAGTACAAGCCAAAAATGACTAAAACATGGAGGTTAGCCTAGGTGTGCTCCTGCACCATCCTCCCCAAAACAAAAAGGTTCAATCCATCCTTGGATTGATGATGCTAGGATCAAACCTCATCTTCTTAAACTCTGACTCCTTTATCCATACTACATCAACATCACTCTTCCCATTCTTCTTGATGAGATGTTCTTTGTACTCCTTTGTCCTAGTCTTTTTATAGACCCTTGTTTCCAATACACTGTCAGCTCCTGTGACTGTAGTAGTAGGTAATTGTAGTTCCTGTACATCTCTAATCATCTCATGAAGGTTTTGATCCATATCTTGATGTGGTCCTCTATAATGGACTAAATTTGCAATGTTGAAGATAGGTTACTATCCACTATCCTTGGGTAAGTCCACTTTGAAAGCATTATCTCCATACTTGGCCAAGATAGGATAGGGGCCTATCCTCCTCATTTGCAACTTGTGAGGGACTCCCTTTTGAAGTCTTGATTTGTTAATATGTATCATGACCAAGTCACCTACATTGAACTTTACTATTCTTCTACTCCCATCCACCTTGGCTTTATGTTTCATGGTGTTCTCTGTCAAGTTCTTCCTCACTGTCTCAGGTATCTCCTTCATAGCATATGAAAATTCATCAGCATATCCACTTTCCTTCACTCCATCCTTCAAGTCTCTTAGCCCATAAACTACTCTAGGATGTGATCCATATACTATCTCAAAGGGGTTCTTCCCTGTTGACGTATTGATAGTGTCATTGTAGGCATATTCAGCCTTCTTAATCAATTGATCCCATTGTTGTCCATACTCCTTGGTCAAGCATCTTAGTAGGTTTCCAAGGCTTCTATTTACCACTTCAATCTAACCATCAGTTTGGGGATGGCATGCAAACCCAAAGGAAAAATTTGTGCCTAACCTTTGCCAAAGAGTCTTCCAAAAGTGACTCATGAAATTGGTTTCTCTATTAGACACAATGCTGATAGGTAACCCATGAATTCTTAGTATCTCTTTGAAGAAGAGAGATGCTATTTGGCTAGCATCATTAGTGGTCTTGCATGGCACAAAGTGAGCCATTTTACTGAATCTATCCACAACCACATAAACACTATCCATGCCTTGTCTTGTTTTGGGTAACCCAACTACAAAGTCCATACTCAAGCATTCCCAAGGCCTAGTGGGAATAGGTAGGGGATGATATAGGCCTGCATTTGAAGAAGTACCTTTGGCCTTTTGACATACAATGCAAATTTCCACATACCTCCTTACATCAAGGTTCATCCTAAGCCAATAATAGAACCTTTGAACAAGTTCTTGGGTTTTAGTGATCCCAAAGTGACCACTCAATGCACCATTGTTATTTTCCTACACTAAATTCTCCCTAATTGACCCTCTTGGGACACATAGCTGATTTCCCTTGAATAAGAGATTACTTTTCAAAGTATATTCAGCATATTTACTATGAAAATGGTTCTTGTACTCAGCACATACCTTGTAAATTTATCCAAAATCTTCATCATCTACATATAGATCTGTATAGTCATAAAATGGAAGCACTTCCATTGTAGACATGTTTAGCCTTCTGAGTAAGCGGTTTGGGGTCATGGAAAGTGCCTTGAATGGGTTCCTGATCTTGACATGGCTTCCTCCCTATTCTATTCCTCTTTCCACTCTTGTTTGTCCTGATTTATGCATTTTGGATGGCAGACTGGTGATTCTAGGCTTCAGGGTAAAGGTCAACATTTTAGGTCTATGTCAACCTCGACCCTGACCTAGGTCAGGGTCGACCTTGACCTTGACCCAGGGTTCAGATCCTGGGGTCTTGCAGTTTTAGGAGGTCGGCCTTTGCAAAAGGTATTTCCCACTCCCGGGTTGGTTGTTTCAGGTTCCGAAGTGTTGATTCCTAAATTATATTTAATATAGGTCCTCTCCTAGGGGTAAAGGCTTTAATGGGTTTTAATTCTCCTATGTAGGCCTCCTTGGAAGATTGTGACCTAATTTCATATAAAATGGAAGCTTTCTCTCTCATTTTCTCTAAGTCTTCTAACCATCAAGAAGCAAGATTGAGAATTATCATCAAGCATTTCTAATTGAGATCAAGCAAGCAATCAAGAAATATTTCAATCAAGCATTCATCCATTCAAGTATCCATTTTCATGAAGGAGATCCATTGGAGGCCATTGAAGGATTGAAGCTACAAGGTGCCCTTTTAGTGATCTCTCCATCTGCCTTCTTCCAAGCCTATTCCAAATTCAAGAACCCATTCAAGACTTGGTATTGGAGATCTAAAAGCAAGAGATTGAAGACATCCTACCTTTCTACATTCTACATTTGAATCATACTTGTGGATTCAAGGATTCGAATCCTCCACAAGGAATTTTTCAAGCAAGGTGAATTTATGCATTTGCTTTGTCCATTTCTGCAATTTCAATTACATATATTTGAGGTTAATTCCAAAACCGGGGTTTGACCAAGGCAAACCCCTCCCCCACAACAAAAAAATCTCCTTTTTCTTGTAGGTATAGGTACAGAACAGTGGATTTGAACCCAGATCTGGATACCCTTTTCGGAAAACTTTTGGGATCCGTGAAAAAAGTCACTTTCGGATCTGTACAAGTCAGGGTCAACATTATTGGGTCAGGGTTGACATTTGTGGGTCAAGGTCAACCTTTTTCATAAGATGACATTGGAATGGAAAATTATTTCTAGGTTTTGTTTGTCTCTGCGTTTCGGTTTAGTATCAACTGTCAGTTTTTCCAGAAACAGTCTACAGACCTCAGAAAATAGCATTCTTTGATCTGCAATATTTCAAGGTTAGTGCATTTCTCAGATCTTTTCAATTACAGTCATATATCATTCCTATA
>MU226874.1:409369-432399 GCA_018584345.1 Thuja plicata
TACTAAATGGTTTGAATGGATTCCAAATATTATTTAGGACATTACATAATAATGAAACCATATTATAGAAAATGTGAAATATTAAATTCTCCTTGAGACATCCAAATAATAGGTGCTCCTGCACCATTATTCTCCTTTCCAAATAGTTGATTCATTTATGCATTAACCCTTCTCTTGGGTTGATCAACTTGGATCTCCCATTTGTGCATTTGAGGAAAAAAAAGGAACATCTTATTTTCTCCTTAACCACAATTGCAATACTTAATCAATACAAATCAATTAAGGTTAAGGTATCCAATACAATCTAGGTAATTCAAAGAACAATTTACACATCAACACTTTACATTTCAAGATAATCAATCTATAAATCAAATCAATCATTTCTATACATTATCTGTTACATTTTAGTAACAAATACAAATTCCACATGTTACAAGATCCTTAAAGTGATATTTTCCCATGCTCTTCAACTGAATCTCTTGAATTGTGAGTGCTCTTCTAGACAATGCATCTACCACTTTATTGAGGACACCTTTCTTGTGCTTGATATTAAAGGTATAAGCTTGTAGGTACTCAACCCACTTCATGTGCTTGTGACTCAACTTTTCTTGTGAATTCAAGAAACTTAAGGCTTGATTATTCAAGTAGACTATGAACTCCTTGGGGAGTAAATAGTGTCTCCATTTCCTTAAAGCCTAAATCAATGCATACATTTCAAGGTCATAGGAAGAATACTTCCTCTTGGCTTCACTTAACTTCTCTGAATGAAATGTTATTGGTCTACCCTCTTGGCTTAGGACAACTCCTATAGCCACATTGCTTGCATCACATTCAATGGTGAAAAGCTTCTCAAAGCTTGGCAAGACTAGCACTAGTTGGGTAGCAATATTTTCCTTCAATAACTCAAAGCTCTTGTTGGCTTGTTCATTCCATGTGAACTTAGTCTTCATTCCTCCTTTGATTGTGTCCAACATAGGAGCACAAATAGCACTAAACTGCCTTATAAACTTCCTATAATATTGTGCAAGGCCATGAAAAATTCTTACCTCTATTGCTATACTTGGAGTAGGCCAATTTATGATAGCTTCCACTTTGCTCTTATCCATTTTCAGATTTCCATGAGAGTGTACAAACCCAAGGTACACAAGCTCTGTTTTGATGAACTCACACTTCTCCAAGTTCATCATCAACTTCTCCTCATGCAGCTTCTTGAAGACAATCTCAAGGTTTTGAAGATGTTCCTCTCTTGTTCTACTATAAATCAGTATATCATCAAGATATACCACTATGAATTTTCCAATGTAATCCTTGAGGACTTCATTCATGAGTCTCATGAATGTGGAAGGGGCATTAGACAGTCTAAATGGCATGAAAAGCCATTCATACAACCCTTCATTGGTTTTGAATGTTGTCTTCCACTCATCTCCCTTGTGTATTCTTATTTGGTGGTATCCACTCTTCAAGTCTAACTTGCTATAGTACTTGGCTTCACCTAGACAATCCATCAAGTCTTCAATCCTAGGGATAGGAAACCTATATCTAATGGTTATCCTATTTGTAGCCCTTGAATCAGTACAAAGCCTCCAAGTACCTCCTTTCTTAGGTGCTAGGATAGTGGGTATGACACATGGACTAATGCTCTTCTTAATAATACTTTGTCTAAGGAGTTCTTCTATTTGTCTAGCAATATCCTCATTTTGTTGACAGTTCATTTTATAGGCTACTTTGTTTGGTAGGGTAGCTCCTATAATTATGTCTATCCTATGAATTATGGATCTTTTTGGGGGTAAGGCTGATGGTTTTCCATCACTCACTATACCTTAGTAAGTCTGCAGCATACCTTGAATCTCCTTTGGCAATTATGTCTTCTTGGCTGACTTGTCCTCATTTCCTCCTCTTGGATTTAGTACCAACGCAAAGCCAAATCCTTCTCCCTCTTTCATGACTTCTAGGAACTCCTTTTCACCAACCATGAGCACATTAGGACCTCTTGTCCTCACCTCTGCATCTTCTAATAATGACTGAATCTTGAAAGTCACCTTGTCCTTCTTGAAAGTGTAAGAGTTCTTCACACCATCATGGGTAGCTTGGCGGTCAAATTTCCATGGCCTACCTAGGAGCAAGTGGCATGCATCCATGGGAAGCACATCACATAGAAACTTGTCCTTATATCTCCTTATAGAGAACTCTACCCATGCTTGTTCGTTGACTAAGACATGTTGTCCCTTATTTAGCCATGTAACCTTGTAAGGTTGGGTGGGAGGTATTCTTGTCATGTTTAACTTGCTGACTGCTTCCTCTAACACAATGTTGTCAGTAGATCCAGAATCAATGATGACCCTACATACTTTGTTCATCATCTTTCACTTTATTCTAAATAAGGACCTCATTTGGCTTGACTCTTCTTTCACCGGCTCCTTGATCAATGTTCTTCTCATCATTAGGTTCTCACCTTCTTCTAAAATTAGTGGGACTTCAAGGTGTTTCTCAGCTGCATTTGTCTCCTCGTGAACTATATTAGTTCTCTTGTTGCCTCCTTGTGAAGTACTACCCTTCCCTGGACACCTATAGGTAGGGTGCCCCATTTGATTGCAATGATAACATTTGATATTGGCAAAGTAGTTGCCTCTTCCTTTTCCACCACTTCTTCCTCTAAAATTAGAGTCCCTTCTTCTACCACCTCTACTATGAATTCCCTCTTTCTTCTCATTGTATTTGACTTCTTCTTGAGTCCTTGGTTCTGAACTCCTTCAACCATAGTTACTTCTTTCACCTCTAGTATCTCTTCCTCTACCTCTTCCTCTTGAGGTGTTGGATTCTTGTTTCTTTTTCATTTTATCCTCCACCTTGACAGCTATTTGGTGTCACTTTTGTACTGTATCTTGAGTCAAGATACTCATCTCATCTTGAATGGTCCATTTGAGGCCATTAAGGTACCTTGCTACCTTCACTTTCTCATCTTCAGCTATCCTTGACCTCATATAAAGTCTTTGGAATTCTTCAGTATAAGAATTGACATCTAGGTCCTTCTACCTTAGACCTTGTCCCCTCTTATGTAGTTGTATCTCATAATCCTATGGAATGTAGGCTTCCCTTACCTTTGCTACCATATCTCTCCATGAAGCAATAGGTTTGTTCCATTCTTTCTCTCTTTCATCCTGGATGAACTTCCACCATGTGAGAGCTGGTCCTCTTAACCTTGCTTTGGCAACCTTCACTTTTTGAGCTTCTATGACTCCATCACACTCAAAATTATTCTCTAAGCCATCTATCCAATGAAGAGCTGCTTTTGGTTCCATTTTTCGACTGAAAGTTGGAACTCCCTCCAAAGCCTTACCACTCATAGCTTTTAAAGCCTTCAAGAATGGTTCTTGGTCACTGATAGGGTCCACCTCTAGGACTTCATAATCCAAGGAAATCTCTTTGACCTTCCCATCAACCTTGTCTAACACTTCATCTACCTTCATGTCAACATCATCAACTTTTTGTTCAAGCTAAGCCAATCTCTCTCAAAGAAGTCTATTCTCTTCTTCTTGGTCTTGTACCTTATTTGCTAGTTCAACATTTTTCACCATGGATTCATCACTTGTTGATTCCACTGGTGTATTCTCTCCTATTGATTTAGTAGGTTGCAACATCAACCACAAGCCTGATCGAATTCAAGCTCTGATACCAATATGATGTGAGTGCTCCAAGGGTTTGCTTGCATAATTGACTAAGAAGAAGATCTCATTTGTCTTCTTCAAGGATCCTAATCTCCTCCAGTTCCTTATTTGGATTAGATTATTAACTAAGTCTTAACTCAACTCTTCTCTAAGAGTCTCACACTTTTTGCTTCACCTTTGAAAGACTAACACCCTAGTAGTTACTTCACTTCCTCTCCTACACTTAGAAGGATCTAAGTGCCAACTCCACCCTAGCTTCATGAATCACTACAGGGGTGTCCATCATCATGTAGATAGTCCTTTTCATCCCTTTTGAACACATTTTGATGGATCTCTTAACTCTTTGAAATTGAGTTCCGACTTTGGTCTCAAAGAGGCCTAATTGGGCTTGTTTCCCTTGTAGCCCTTCACAGTGACCTTTTCGTATTTCTTGCAAAAATTTTCCAAAGGACTTGAAAATCTAAAACCATATTCAGATACCCTTTATAATTTTGCAAGAGATTTTGAAAATTTTAGTCTCCTATACCCTCTGTACATATGGTTTCTACAATCTAGGATCAATAGGGCTAATAGGCCTAATTTCTAGGACTGTCTGCAACTTAGTAGAAAACTCACTCAAAACTTGGTCTTAGTGATTGGTATGAACTCAACCATCACAGTATGTTAGGATAAGACTAAACCCTAACTGGAACTATACTTATTTCATACAGTAATTTCTTCCCCTACATGAAACATGCCAATTTTCTATCCTAAACCACTAACCGGGCATTGTCAGCTCGCCAAGGGCTTAGTAGTAAAAATAGCTCTTCATCTTTCTAAGACTCCTAATACTAACCATATGTACACTACTGACTCCCCTAACATATACATCCATGCTTAGGTGTTTCCCATGGCTAGATTTCATGGGGGAGCCATGAACTAACTGACTGGTTAGGACAGGACCAGTGGACTAACTAAACACAAAAAAATTTAACTAAAACCTTATACTATCTCATAACTACTAACTTACTGAATGAACAATGTTTGCAACTATCCTAGGAACAAAAAAAAACCATTATTTCAAAGCTTTCAATCCTTAAGATGGCACTGTCATAATGAAATGCACGGGTTTTTTAGAAAACCAGAATTGTAGACTGCATTACTCCTTCCAAACTTGTTACAATGAATGACTACCACTGAGATTCAAGTCCTTGGGTAACATTAGATGCCTTCTCCATGATTCTAGGCCTTGTTGGTCAATTTCCCACTGCCAGTTTGTAGGGGGATCCAAGGTAACCCTATTGCATGCAACATTTGCAATTATTGCAATTGTTGTCATGACAACAATTTAGCAACTTTTGGCACCTTTGCCATTATGCCTTCTCCCTAAGTTTTAGGACCTCTAACCTCTTCATTTTGAGGATCTAGGATCATTAAAGGCCTCAAGGAATCTCTATGTTCTCATTTATGTGTTTAGGACATATTCATGACTCAATATCCAACATTTAGCAACTAAGCCTAAGAGATTAAAAAACTACTAACAATGGCTATTGTTGTGACCTTAGTCCTAATGACTAACCCACCTAGCCCACATTGACGTGAGCTTCTAAAGTCTAGAAACAACCTAACTATCTTTACTTGTCCAATTTCAAGTACAAGCCAAAAATTAATAAAACGTGGAGGTTAGCCTAGGTGTGCTCCTGCACCATGATGTTAGAGATGATTTAGTGAAGACTAGTTTCTGGAATGTGACTATAATTCTTGAAAGAGTAGGTCTCTGTATTTTGGATATATCTTACAAGAAAAGATGTTTCAGTGCATGCGCACTTAGGGGATGACAGAAGACACATTGATGAATATTCATTATTGATCAATATTTGTGAGAGTATTGGTGACGTCAGCTATGGCATGTATTCTGGAGAAGACCTATTTGGTGGCCGACTTTAGACATGTAGCATGTATTATGAATTGTGAGAATTGATTTTAGATCTTGGACTATATTTGATGGATTGTAATTGATTTTTAATTGTTCTAGATACCATGTGTATCTTAGAAAGGGGTTAAACAATTATTTTTATATTGGGAAAGCCTAATTTGCCGAGCTAATTAAATATTTTTGTATTGGGAAAGCTTAACTGGCTAACCTAATCAATTATTGTAATAAGATATATATGAGAGATATTTTCATCTGAAAAGATGTGGTATAGATTGAAAAGGCAGAGAAGTGTGGAAGCTACGAACCTTGATTAGCTACTGGATGTAGAGAAGTATTTTTGATTGTAATACTTCATTGGAACTGACCAAGAAAAGACAATTACTATTAGACAATTCACTAGATTGTATATTCCTTATGTACACTCTTTAGGATTGTGAATCCTTGAGGGTGAATATAACCTTCTTTGGTCAGTGTGCCTAGGCAGTGAACCCACCATTTCTCTTGACTCCCAATAGGGTCTATCCTCTAACATGGACTGTCTCTTGTAATATTGTAATAAGCTCCTAACAGGGATAAATATTTTAATAGGGATACTATACTCTCAGTACATTATTTGTGAGTGTTGATTCCCACTAGGTTTTTACCTTTAATAGGGTATCCTCGACAAAAAAAATTATGTTATTGTGTTGGCATTTACTGTGTTATCATTTGAATTGCAGCCTTGATTTATAAAGTTTAAGGTTTAATATTCTATGTCACAACAAATTCACCCCCCTCTAAGTTGTGCTTGTGGAGAGTTATTCCTAACAATTGGTATCAGAGATATTGGTCCTTAGAGAGAAATCCTAACAACTTGAGGTGATCTTGAAGATGACTTACTATAGGAAGGTTAGTCTGAAGTTTGATCCTAAAAATTTTTACAGTTGGAAGAACAAGATGAGAACACATTTGCTATGTTTAGGAATTGACTACTGGATTATCACAAAAAAGAAGCAAAAGATAGCGACTAAGGATAAATTGGAGAAGGCAATTGAAGATTGTAAGAATCTATTTTCATGTAATATGTTTGCAAGGTAATCATTGATTAGCAAACTTTGTAAAGCTAAATTCATAGAAGTAAAAGACCTAGATTCTGCACATGAGATTTGGACAAGACAGGAAGCATTGTATGAAGGAGATAAGTTTACAAAATAGGAAAAGTTACAAAACTGGAATACAAATATGGAATCACTGAAGATGAGAGAAGATGAGAACATTAGGGCATATGGACAGAGAATTACTAAAGTGGTTATTGACATTAGAAAATCTAGAGGTACTTACAGTGAGCAAGAAGTAATTGTGAAGATTCTCAGATCTCTGACACCTGCATATAGAACTAAAGCACAAGCTATAGAGGAGATTATACCTTTGACACCGAAATTCACTAGAGAGATTTTTATTGGAAAGATAACTACTTTTGAGGCCTTAGAATTGGTAGATTCTTTACCTAAATTTGAGTCAGCATTCAAGGCAACTGTGCATAGAAACAAAAAATTCCTTATCTAGAATTGCAAGCACCAACAATAGTGACTTGAGAAAAGAGCTTGAAGATTATGCTGATAAATGGGAATAGATAGAGGAGGAAGAAAGAAAGCTAGATGAAGCGGTAGCACTGATCGCTAGAAGAGAAAAGAGAGGTAAGGGTAAATTTGAAGGAAAATTACCTTTGAAATGTTTTACATGCAACAAGGTTGGTCATTTTGCATCTCGATGTCCTATAAGGGTTCTAAAGCATAAACCTAATTTTTACAAATTAAAGTATTCTAAAGACAAGGAATGTTATTATGCTAGTGAGAGTGTTTGTGATGATGATAGTGAATGATGAAATTGGATTTATTGCTATAAAATATGATGAACCTATACATGAGGGAAAAGCCTTAGTGTATCGAGTTGAAAAGAAATCTGAATGGGTTATAGGTAGTGGTAGTTCACATCATATGACTGGAGACAAATATAATTTTGTGAGTCTGAAAAGATATGATGGTGGTGTTGTTAGATTTGGTGACAATATTCCTAACCTTATCATTGGAGTTGGATCGATTTCTGTAGATTGAAAGACAAATACTGATAATGTAAGTTACTTGTTGATGGACTAAAGCATAATATATTGAGTGTTGGATAGTTAGTAGATAGAGGTTATCAATTAAAATTCACTAATGGAAAATGATCTATTATAAGTAAATCAGGAGACTTCATCACATTTGGTACTAAATCTAGAGGTAATGTATTTGAATTGAATACACCAAAAGATTCTTGATTTATTGAGAAGGGTGATGACAGTTGGTTATGGCATAGAATAATTTTTCATGTTAAATTTAATAACATTGTGATGGAAAGTATGACTAATGTTGTGAGAGGTCTACCTAAGATTTTAAAACCATCTAACACAATGTATATAGAGTGTGTTATGTGGAAGCAGACTAGAAGAAACTTTAATAGCAAATCTTATTCAACAAAAGGAAAGTTTGATCTAGTACATAAAGATTTGTGTGGTCCTACAAGAACAAGATCATATTATGGAGAAAGGTGTATTTGTACTCTTTGTTGATGAGTTTTCTAGAATGATGTGGGTTACATATTTGAGAGAAAAATCTGAAACATTTGACAAATTCAAGTAATTTAAAGAAAAAGTTGAGAATGAATCTAGTTTGAAGATTAAATGTTTAAGATCAGATAGAGGTGGTGATTTTACATCAAATTTATTTAATACCTACTATGAAGAGCATGGAATATATAGATAGACATCAGCTCCTAGGACACCACAAAAAAATGAGGTAGCAGAGTGAAGAAACATAACAATATTAGATATTGCAAGGACTATGCTTCTGGAAGGAAATGTATCAAATATTCATTGGAGAGAAGTTGTTGGTAATGTTGTGTACACCTTCAATAGAATTCAAATCAGAGAATGTACAAGTAAGACTCCTTATGAATTATTTTTGAATCATACTGCCACTGTAAAATATTTTAGAATATTTGGAAGTAAATGTTATATCAAAAGAGATGATGAGATAGGGAACTTTGATGCAAGAAGTGATGAAGGTATTTTCCTTGGTTATTCTACTAAGAGAAAAGAATATAAATGTTTCAAGATGAGGAAGTTGATTGAGAGTGCTAAAGTGAGGATAGATAAAAAGTTTCATATTTAAGAAAGAATATATGACTGTGGTCAAATTACAGAAATAAAAGAGGTCATTGTTGAACCTGAAGATCCTTTGATGGTTGATAATGAGATTAAAGATTTAAATCAATTGAGATTATTGAGACTCCTATGACCCTGACGTATGTTAAGAAGAACCATCCTGAAGATCAAATTATTGGTGATGCAAGTAAAGGTATGATGACTAGATCTAGAATTACAGATGAAATTGTTTGATTCCTCAAGGTTAATCAAAATCTATTGATGAAGCATGTAGAGATTAATCTTGGACTAAAGCTATGGTAGAAGAACTTGAACAGATTAAGAGAAATAATACTTGGGAATTGGTTCCAAGACCTAAGAGAAAAATGTAATAGGAACTAAATGGGTTTTCAGAAACAAGATGGATGAGAAAGGAACAATGGTAAGAAATAAGGCAAGACTAGTTTTTAAAGGCTACTTGCAACAAGAAGGCATAGACATTGAAGAAACATTTTATCTTGTTGCTAGATTGGAAGTTGTGAGATTATTTCTTTCTTATGATGGACAAAAATACTTTAAAGTACATCAGATGGATGTGAAATCGACATTCTTGAATGGAGATTTGGAAGAAGAATTATACATTGAGCAACCTGATGGATTTCCTTTGACAGGAAATGAAGGCATGCTTTGTAAATTAAAGAAAGCATTGTATGGACTAAAACAAGCACCGAGAGCATGGTATGAAAGACTGGACAAGTATATACTTCGTCTTGGTTTCAGAAAAGGTAATGCAGACAGTAATTTATATTTAAGAACTTACTGTGATGTTACTGATGATTTAGTGAAGACTGGTTTCACTTGAAGTTAAATATTGGTGATGTTACAGATGATTTAGTGAAGACTCATATCTAGAATGTGACAATAATGCTTGACAGAGCAAGGCTCTATAATTTTCATATATCTTACAAGTAAAGATGTTTCAGTGCATGCTCGCTTAGGGGATGACAGAAGACACATTGAGGAATGTTGTTTGTTGATCGATAGTTGTGAGAGTATTGGTGACGTCAGATATGGCATGTATTCTGGAGGAGACCTATTTGGTGGTCGACTTCAAACATGTAGGGTGTATTATAAATTGTGAATGTAGATTTTGGATCTTGGACTATATATTATGGATTGTAATTAATATTTACTTGTTGTAGATACCATGTGTATCTTAGGAAGGGGTTAAACAATTATTTGTATATTAGGAAAGCCTAATTGGCTGACCTAATTAATTATTTGTGTATTGGGAAAGCTTAACTAGCTGACCTAATCAATTGGTGTAATAGGGTATATATGAGAGATTTTTTCTTCTGAAAAGATGTGGTAGAGATTGAAAAGGCAGAGAAGTGTGGAAGAGACAATGCTTGATTGGCTGTTGGATGTACAATAGTGTTTGTGATTGTAATACTTCATTGGAACTGACCAAGCAAAGACAATTGTTATCAAACATTTCACTGGATTGTATATTCCTTAAATACACTTGTTTAGATTGTGAATCCTTGAGGGTGGCTTTAACCTCCTTGGGGCAGTGTGCCTGGGCAGTGAGTCCACTATTTCTCTTGACTCCTAACAGGGTTTTTCCTTGAACAGGGACTGTGTACTATAATATTATAATAAGCTCCTAATAGGGAAAAATATTTTAACAAGAATACTATACTCTCAGTACATTGTTTGTGGGTGCTAATTCCCACCAGGGTTTTACCTTTAACAGAGTTTCCTGGAAAACAAACATTGTGTTATTGTGTTGGTATTTACTGTATTATCATTTTTATTATAGTATTGGTCTATAAAGTTCAAATTTTAATATTATGTATCACAACTTATTCACCCCCTCTCTATTGTACGTATTGACTGTTATTCCTAACATGTTAATGACAACTTTTACAAAAGTTGCATTTTGCACCCAATGGTCACCGTAGTTCAAAAATTGGTTACAAAGAGCATTTGGAAATACGTACAAATAATGAAACAATTCTCTCCAAGTTGAGAGGAGATTGGATTGATTTTTCATTTGGAGATTTTAATAAACTGTGAAATTCTTGCATTTTTCATGTTCTGAGACCATGTGCGGCCATGTATAGTGTGTAGATGTTTTGAAACATATTGGAGATTGTGATGTTATCTTTTTTATTTCATGTGCATAAAGTTTGAGGTGTTTATTTTCTATTTGGAGGGAGAAAATATAGAATTACTCACTCGTGGTATGTATAGACATCATTTTGAGGGATTGTGAAAGAAATGGCCATATCTTGTAATCCCACCCTTAGTTGTTAACAAACCTAGAGGAAATGGAAATGCAGTCTATTTATATTACGATTTTAGTTGTGTTTTATAGGTTCCTAGTAGGAGCAGGAAGAAATTTGATGCCCTAAGTGGACATGGCTATGTGGAAAATGAAGTGAAGAATAGAGAAGGTTCCATGTCTAGAGTTGGGTGATTGATCAAATAATATTCCTTTGGATTTGGTGATTAATTCATGAATATAAGATGACTAGGTGGTTGAATTGGTGGGGCAACATCATTGAGAAGCACTTCCTTTGGAGAACTAGCCTAATTAGGATAATTAGGTCTCCTACTCTCAGTAAGGGTTGAGACCTTGATTAGTGAAATAGAACAAACCTTTTGGGAGTGTTGTATAAATATGTAAAAAGTTTCATATTCACCTATTGATTTGTTGGGTCCTTTGGAGAAATAAAGAGTGAAGTGAGAAAAACTATCCATGAAGGGCTACAAGGATTAGGGGTCTTTTCTAGAAGAGTATACACCACTGGATAGGGAGTGTAGAACCAATGATTTTTTGTTTCATTTTGGCTTGGAAAAAACCATATCAAAGCCCTTTATGTCTCTTGGGTCTTGAGAACCATATCAAGCCTAAGTAAGCCATTTTGTCCTCAAGAGTCAATTGGAGTCATAATCAAAAGCTAAGGGTTTGGTTATGTTTTTGAATAAATATTTGTGAATGGAATATGGAACTTAATAAACAAAGTGTAAATCACCCTATGGAGTCATAATTAAGATGTTAGGGTCCTTGGCTTGGTCCTTGGATTGAGGAACTTATCATAACTAGGAAGAGTAAAGAAGCAAGGGCTCTACATCAATCGATCTACGAGTAGATCATGTTGCACCAAGTGATGTGAGTGTTGCAAATGACTTAGAATGTTCTAGGTTATTATAGCACTTTTGGATGCTAGAATCCAATCAAATATCTAATACCCTCTATCGATAGATGTTGTTTCAATGCAATAAATGAATATGCCTATAGAAGATTGTTGAGAAAATTAGATGATATATCATCTTGACAATGAGCTCCTACAAGAAATCCTAACTCCTATGGTGTGGGGAGGATAACAATTAATTATGGATCAGAATCGTACCCTATACTGGATGATATCTCTAAACATGATCTCATTTAGGCTCTACTCAAAATATATTTGTTAACTGTATATGATGTAATAGTGGTGGAAGCCGATGAAATATCACTACTTGTGTCTATTGCTTCCCTCTCAAAAGCAATGAGAACTTTGTCTTCAATAGCTAACGTAGATAGTGCTATGGTCAGAAATATTAGGCTCACCAACTATCTATGAGATGGCATAGCTCAATCAACCCTATAGTACAAATCAAAATCATCAAATCTACCACATCCGTGACAAAATAACTAGGAATATTAAGGTAGTTAACATTAAGGTGCAAACTGACCTCACTGTATAACTCTTGTGCAAATATAACTGAATTAGGTCATTATAAGGATAAAAACTATGTGCGGAAAGTAAATATAGGTAAATACGACCGCCTATCTCTGGATTAATGTATTGTGTCACTTAATAGGCATAGCATTAACTATAAACTGAAATTAAAATCTAACATTCATTTACAATTCTAAATGATGAAAATTAGATTTATTTATTTAATATTAACATGTTCATCGCGTAAATAAGATTGAAAATACCATGTACATCACCTATATTGGGCTCTAAATGAGATAATTTATAACATAAATGTATACATTTGTAAAGTATTTTTTCATTTATTTAAGGAATTGTATATGTCTATGAAAGAGAAAGAGAGACGAGGACATTGAGAGAGTGAGTATGTGTTAAGGAAATAAAAATACCAACTTCTTTTTTAAATTTTTTTTAAATTTTTTGACAAAAAATTTATTTTTTTATTCAAGTTTTCATAACAAAACATATAATACAATAGATAAAAACTATAAAAATGAAACATATATACCTAAGTAAATAAATTTTAAGCTTTTGTAAAGTTTTATAATCATTTTAAAAAAATTATAGGGTGTTTTATTAGATTTCTAAATTTTTCTAAGATTTTCTAATAATTTTCTAACTATTTTAATAAAAAAAATTAAAACTTATAGAAAAAAAAATATATGCATGCATAAGATTAAATTATAATAATTAAGTTAAAAGTTTTAGAACATATAGAATTTACAAATATAAACAAGAGGTGCAGTGCAACGTAGTTCTTGCCAAATGTTGGTTAGGCTGATTTTGACAAACAGGTTATGAGCATCTATTAAAGCAGTTGAAACGAAGCCCAAATAAATTTTTAAATTTGCTTATGACGAGTGAATATTATAATATACAATATAGAGAAAAATTTAAACCAACCTTTTCTTAATTTTAAAACATATCTTTTTAGGTTCTTCTCTTTTCATGTGGTAAAAGGTATGTTCTCTACTGTAGCTAAGTAGGTTAGCTCTTCATCAAATATAATTTGAAATCAACTTTCAGATTTTAGAAACAGTAAACTATAGCCTCATATTCATAGATACAAAGGGTCAACAGCTTCTCAACACTACAAAACCGAGCACAAGAAGTATAACCATCAAAATACATAGGTATTTAACGAGGAGACTATGAATGATTAAACTAATGCCTCTCAATTAAATCTCAATGGCAATCAAAATTGAAATTTTTTGTGCTTTCTCTTCCTTCAAAAGATCACATTTTTTTTAAAGTAGATAATGTTAGCACCTATTTTTATGCATGAGAGAACATTTGCAAATAACTGAATTGAAATATATCCACAGGTAAACATACCAAATAGATATGTAATGGCCAAAAATCCTGTAACTAGGTAGTATATTAAAATATGTCCACAAATACAGATACCAAATAGATATGTAATAGAAAGATTGCCTATGACAAGGAAGTATCTCCATACAACACATCCCATGATAGAAAACCAGTGCATCCAAAAGGCAAATACATCATACTTGTTTTACTGTGCACATAATAAGCAAATGAAAATAGTTGGTTATGCAGACCAAACCTATTGCCTAGTTATTCGAAGCTGCTGATAATCAAACCCTTATCGTATAATACACCATGTATTAGTAAGAGCTGCATCTTAACTCTAAGGTGGAAGCACATGCACATGAGGCCCAGGCCCAGCCATTGAGCCAGTGAAAAAGTGATGATAACCATAATGAGAAACAATTTCCACGGTGTCTCTGCCTCATATGATGATAAGGAGGATGAGGAGAACCATCATGATGATGGGGCCCTTCATGATGGAATCTACAACCAACGGGTGCTTCAAAATTCATAGGCTGACAATGGTTAAACCTGTGATTTTCCTTCTCTCTTCCATTCCTATGCATATGATGTTTCTTTTTAATCTTGATATGCTCATGGTATCTATGCTTGATTCTGGGAGGCCCATGATGCATGTGTTTGATTTTGAGATGAAATTTTAGTCTCTACTTGTGATGGGGGCATGGACATCCATGAAAAGGAGGAAAACCACTATAACAAGTGTGCATTGTAGAAAAAATAGTAGACCCAAGGCATATCACTTGTAGTACACAGAATTCATATTCAAATCCTAACAACAGCTAAACCAAAAATTAAAATAAAAAATCCCAATGCTCTCTGATATTTGGACATTCCAAACATTTCTCCAAGCCCAGGTTTTTAGAACAGCTAAAAAACCAATAGCACCCACACCAAATTTATCCATATGCACCAGAGAAAATGAAAGATGATTCAAAGCTTACCATGCTCCTGACATAAAAAGGGCACCGGACTCCTCCACAATACAATGGAAATCAGAATCTGATCTCAGCTCTTTATTTTGAAATGCACAAAGTGATGCAACTTATATTTCATTGTGGTTATTCACCTGACTAAGGTATCAGATGTGAAAAATTTATCGGATTGATTATGCTTTTAGTTTTATAATTATTAGTTTCCTATAGGTGATGTCATACACTAAACCAAACAGGATATCTATTTTAGTTTTAAATGCAAGACACTAGTTGTAGTTACTTACATGTGACAGAGCGTAGGGTAAAGGAGAGTACATTCCAGCTATTTTCTCCCTCTAAAACACAATACGTTCTAGATCAACAATGGGTTGTTCTACAGTGGAATTAGTAATCCCAAGAAGAAAAGTTGAACCATATAAAGCTCCCATAATAGTTCACAAGTCATCTTGATCATATCTATAACAAATGCAGTCATAAACATTAAAATTCATTTTATGCTATGTAATTTAATATAAAGTCTAATTACTAAAAAATAATCATTGATTATTCATAAAGCGGCTTGTATTCATATATAAATAGATATTTTGCATACATTGTTTGTCCCAAGCTGCAAATAGATGGTGCAAAAAAATACTGTTGATATAAATGTAAAGAAGAAGTAGACTAAATCGTAATCAGGGATCCTCCAATATGTCTAGTGTTGCTTCCATAGATAGACAGTGAATTGTAGCCAAGGAGGCTGTGAAAACTGAGTTGGGAAGTGAAGATCTCTGGGCCCGTGGACTATTAATATGGTACATGCAAAATATTGTGTCTACACCACTACACAAGATGCATGAAATGTGTTATTGACATAGTCTTCCAACTATTTATTTTTAAGCACAGCCTCCTACGAAATGGTAAATCCAAGACCAAGACCTTTGTTTTATCAGCCCTGCAAATAGAGCAATGTCTAGGCAGGTGTGCCTTCTCTTGCATAGAGAACATAAATACCTCTTATGACATCCTGCAGTCGCAAATATGGACCAATAACAGAGTGGGGAAAAAATATCGATTAACATGTGTTAAAAAAACATGCATATCAACTCATAAAAATAGCATAGAAAACTAATATTAAAAAGAGATTGATTCTAATTGGTTATTGAAGCTTAGTTTAATCACTAGTTAATACTATAGCCCTCTGCTATAGTTTCCTGCAGGAAGGAACTAATAAATAGAAAAGGGAACAAATTAGTGTACCTATTATCAAATAGTATTGACATGCACACAGAAATAGCTTGAGGATTGCCTCCAATAGCTTCTTCCAACTAGGGTCTCAAACTCTTCTGGTCCCTAGAAAAAATAGTTGAAAGTAATAGTATAGTTATCACATCATATTTATATATAAAATCTAAGTAAAATATGGTTTCTGTGAAGTGCCCATTTGTGAAAACCACTCAACATCACACGGTTCATACGAATAGGGGACTTTGTGTGAGCTCATTTGTGTCACTAGGTTTGTATGAATTCCCTTCGTGTGAACCATTGTCTTTGTGTGATTAGGCTTAGTTTATGTAGATTTCATCCACCTATTTTCCTTCATTGGAGAAATTGTAACCCAATTTTGTGGGATAACCCAACCACTCTAAGTGTTCAAAAATAATTGAATTACACAAAATGTGATTTTATTCAAATTTCTAAAAAACCTCAAAAAATGTCAATAAAGATTTTATTACAATTCAAAAATCAATTTTAGAGATTTTTATTCACAACACAATAAAAAAATCATTTCTCAAACCACTTCAAAATAATCACATTATATTGAGACTATTGTCGCTCCAAATGTGCTATAATGTAGCCTTGTAATATTAGTCACATTTAAAATTCCTTGGATAGCTATAATGTAGATAATTTTAAGCACTCAAACAACTTGGCTGAGAAAAGAAGAAAATTTATAGTATGATATCGAATGTAAAAAAATGCATTAAGGTTAGCCTGGGATGTTAGATAAATAGTCTCAAATCTCGATTCAAAATAGTTGTGACATGCTTGGATCCACCACAACCAGTTCGCTAGTTGCCCTAATTTTTGATCTCTATCACTAGTTTTGTACCATTTCTAAGTTTGATTGTTTCTACTAGATTTTTAATGGATTGAGACCCCTCCCTTGTATTTCAATAAAAAAACAAAACACATTCCTTGAAAACATGAAGTAAATCAATTGGGGTCCTAATAGTTCTTGCATTTCCCATTGGCTCTTGTTATGTCTTTGTGCTTAACATGATTGTTAGCTTTTATTATATAAATAGCCAAAATGAGATATTCAAAATTTTTTCCTCAATTGATAATGATCAAATATACATACCTCAAACATGCCTAAGTGTGTGGCACATGTATCATGGTAAGCTAATTGTTTGAATATTTTACTTTATGATTGAATTAAAAATCTCACGTAATTACTATTTCATTTTTGGTTTTGCAACTAATTTATTATCAAGCCTCAATCAGTTAAATTTATTTAAATCAACATAATAATGACAATTCATTCTAAAATTCTTTTCTTAGCAATCTCACAAATACATTCATCATTTAAAATTAACCTCTCTTTATAAGAAATTATATTACCACAACCAACAATAAACAATAAAGGACAATAATAACTATCTTGGATTAATACTTTTTTTGTATCACTTATAACACATACAAAATGAGCTCCCTTATCTACATGTCTCTTATGGTTTTTATAGTGTCACAAAATGTAAACATAGAATATGAGAATTTCATTGCAACAACTTACAATATGTTCTCATAATAACATATTATAGATATATAAAAATAATATACATCACAAGAGACATATTCTATCAATATTGTATATTCCTTCAAATAAAGTTTATTCACTATGAATAATAAAATCCACCAAATATAATATAATCTACTCATCAAACAGATAAAAACTCAAACCTAAACTAAAAAAATAACAAAATTATAGTCATATAATAATATTAATATGTTTTGTGTAATTCTATATGTAAATTTAAAATATGTTTGATGGTTTATGTGTTGTCCAGAGCAATTCATTTGGAGTACTTGTATAATATACTCACTATACTCAATGGATGAGGCCCCACCACTAGCACCAACCGTTGATCGAATGCGGCGATATATGCATATATAATAAAAAAAAACAATACAACGATATATTCATACATAATAAAACCTTAAATAGTGGTTTCCATGCAATTTGTGTTCCAAGTTCCTTTCATAACATGGCTCATATGAGGTCCTTTTATCCATTTCAGCCAATTGGATTGCAATATCTTGTCTCGTCCATTTCAGCAATAGGCCCTACCTTAAACATGCATTGGATCCTTGATCGAGTGTTAGGACAAAACTGTCCTAAATACCTATGGAGTGATACCTTACTAAGAATAGATATATTAATTTCCAATTTAATCTATTAAGATCATGATATTTTTGATGAAATTTAATTGTGTAGTAGCTTTTGAATCAAATTCAATGAATTATGTTTCATAAGTAGTAGTTCAAAATAGCTTATCTCTCACAATAGTGAAGCGTTAGGAAATTTAAGTCACGCATCCCAGTATAACTCTAACTCAAGTATGCTTAACAATTTAGTGTCCTTAGGTTTAAGCTCATTTAGCTTGTTATGTTATTTGCAAAACCTGCAAAAGTGTTCTCTTTTAAAAATCTTATGAAAATATTGGACTCATTGGTCATTTAACTTGAAAATATCAATATGGGTCGTTGGATTAGTCAGGTCTCATAATATAGTTGACAAATCATGTTTAAATTTAGTCAAGTCTCACAATATACCTTTCTCTGCTCGTCGGTAGCCTGTGTGTATTCTTGACAACTGATATGATCTGTTTCTGATCTCTGCATGAATTCTGCCTTTTGCTCCTCAGATGCTCTTTGTGGCTATCAACAACAATGAATTCATTATTCACAATTGATTGAACATCTATTTATACTAGATTTTTGGTCTATTCTTGATTCACACTTTGCAAGTTAACTCTAGATCCAAGGTTTACAACTTGACCCTTATCTTTAGTTAGATATGTTTTAGATCCATTAGGATGCTTTAAAACATTTACAATATACTTACTTGACCGTTAAGTAATGAATTAAAACAAATTAAAACTCTATAAATAGAATCACAATGTTTTATCTAACGTGGAAAGTCAGATACAGTATTTGCACATTTTGTAACTAACTGTCAGTTCTGATGCTCGGTCTGCTCTGTCAGTTTGTCAGTTTTTGTCATCCTTTGTTCTGTTAGGTTTCTAACCCGTCGGTATCCATTTATTGGATTGATTGTCAGGTTTCTATTTCGTTGGGTCCCTTCTCATTTCTACTTTGTTAGTTTTGTTCTCAAAATTGTTCCGTCGGTGATGATCTGTATTCTATGCCATTGCTCTGTCGGTGATGTCCTTTTGTCACTTTGTCGGTTCAACACTTATCAGTGTTCATCGGGCAATTATATACTTAGCATTTTCATGAAAATCCTTGTCATGTCATTGGGTAACCTTTCTTCTGTCTGTCTGGTAGCTATATACTTTGTTCTTCGGGTAGCTATACCGATGGTCTCTGTCAATGTTTTCAACAAGTATACTAATAGAAAAACTTAATGTCATCAATCTCTCCCTTTGACATTAGTATCAAAAACTTTTTATCTACAACATATTGAATCTATTAGTATGTACACCTATGTATACTTCTTCCTTAGTCATTAAATGACTCCCCCTATGCATATTCCAGTAAGTGTAAGTATATGTACATATTATTTCTTATGTACTTCCCCTTTTTTGTTTCCTTTTTCATGATATATTGTACATAGCTATCTTTACATATCTATTCCTTCTGTACATACAATATACATAATTTTCCTCCTTTTTTGATAATAAGGGCAAAGGTACTTACATCTTGTCAAAAAGGTGGGAATGTGAGGACTTGATCTCCTCCATCATCTTTTCCCATTTGTCCTTCTATATTTCTAGAGCCATGTACTCAAGTTATATTCTTACATGTATATCATAGATGTTGTCTACTACAGACATCTCTGGGGTTGCAATTAAATTTCTTGCATCAGTAATATGTTGATGTAGAATAGTGAGATTAGGAAATGTGTGAGCCTGTAGCTTGGTAATCTCACCTCTAAGTTGCGTTTCTGCATCCCATATTCCTTGTCTTAGCCTGTTTGCCTCAATGATCTTGTCATTATGTGCTTTTATATTGTGTGCATCAGAGGTTAAGCTTTGTGCACTGGCTATCACATTTGAATCTATTTCCGATAGCTTTTCACTATTCTCTTTTGTGAACTTGTCAAGTGTGCACATTTTCTGAACTAAGGTAATTGCTTTAGCAATCATAGGCTCTAATTGATTTGCAAGTTTAGAGAGCTTTACCTTGTTCACTCCCACTTCTTGGCTGATCTTTTCAACTAATTTGAATTGATATTTATTTTATGATTGTTCTTCCATTGCTTTGTCTTCTTCCACATTCTGACTGGTGATAGCGTCAGTAAGAACATAAATTTGCTCTTTGACTAGAGTACCTTGTTCAATTTTGATCTCAAGAAAAAGTTGGTGTAGTATATCCCTTTCTTTGTCAAGTGCCTTTTCTTCCCTATGTGCTTGCCTCATCTTCTCCTGTATGGATTTTCTTTGACAAATTACTCAAAAATTTTGAAGTGTATCTGGATCTAAAGTAGATGTGTCCCATTTAGGTACCTCAATGACTTCATCCAGTGTTACAATCAAAATGTCTTTCTTAATTATTTTCTTTTTCTTCTTCTTCTGTTGGGAGACAGACTGGTGAACTACCAGTTGTAGATTTTGAGATTGTGTAGGTGAAGGTCAAGAAGATGAAGCTTCTTGGTGTTTCTATTCAAAATTCACCTATCGGTTGTGTGAGGATGTCTCCTCATGGACTTCAGGTTTTTCTATAGATTTGTCAACTTTTTCTTTGATGCTTTCATCATGTTTACCTTCTTCACTTTTGTCTTTTTCTCATCCTTGCTCAAGGTTTCATTTTTGTCAATAGCTTCTTCTTTTTCTTCTTTATTTATTTCTTATTCTTGTTCTTTATTAGCAGATTTGTCTCCCTGTTCATCGGTAGCATCCTTCATTTCTGTGTCAGCATCCTTTTGGGTGTCTGATGCTCCTTTATTCTCATCATTACCCGTTTCCATGGGTATGTTCTCATCTTTCTTAGATGATTGCTCCTGACTAGAGTTGATAGCTTCAATCAATAAATCAATATTTTTATTTACCTGTGCAGCGTCAGTAGAAATGTCATGTTCATCAGTTTTGCTTGTGTCAATAGTGACATCTTCATATTTTTACAAGTTTTATGCAGGGTCTGTTTGATTTATATCATTTACAACATTATCCGGTTTCATCATGTATATCCTCAGTAATGTTACCTTTTATTGTTAGTTCTTCTTTGGTAACTTCTGTATCATCATCCAAGTTGATGTGAATTGGACTTGTTAGAAGTTGATTGTCTTGAGTTGTGTCAGGCCATGTTTCATCTGCAATTTCAACCTTTTTCTAGTCTGTTGTTTCATCTTCTTCTTTGTCTAACTCAACTGGTGAGTCATCTCCTATAGTAATATGTTCTTGCTCAGGGCTTCCTTTCTCAATAGGATTGAGTATCTTATTCCATTGTGCATCAGTTTCTTGCTCCATCTCTATAAGCTTTCCTTAAAGAAATTTGTAGGCTCTCATTTTGGGTGAGAACCCCTTTTCATACTTCTCCATAATTTCATTTATTTCTTCTATCTTGGATTTAGAAGGTATAAGAGTAACAAGTACTCTTTCTCTTATCTCTTCTTCTTCTTTATGAAGTGCAAATTTCCACCTAGCAGATATTCTATCTAATAGCTCTTATGGTACATCATGTGCATCTAATTGAAGTGGAACATATAATAATGTCTACACATCTTTGCAATAATATCATCTTCAATTTTATTTTGTTCTCCAGAATCCCATTTTATTTTAGGATGTGAAATAGATGTAGATTCTTAGATGTACATATAGATCTCATCAATGTTGTCAGGAACCAAAGATTCCTCCACTTTCTGAACTATAGTGTCAGGTTCATCCAAAGATGACTCCTCTAAATCCTCTTTTGTCCTTATGAGTTTTCTTCTTTTGGTATGTTTCCCCTTTGGTGTGACTGGTTTCCTTTTGTAGACTTTTCCTTTTACCAAGGGTGAAGGAGTTGAATCCTTTACTGTCTGGCTTCTAGTTCTTGATTTCTTAGATGGAGGAGGATGTGGTGAATCAGACTGTGTTTCCTCTGAATCACTCTTGTCTTTAGTATCACCGATGGGTAACTGGCCTTTGGTAACTTCCTCCTTACCTTCTTTTTCCTCTTCACTTTGTGATGTTACTTTCAATTTCTTTTTCAAGGTATTGACCATTCTGTTGGTTTTCTTTATAGCCTTCTTAATAACAAGATGTGACTTGATCTTTTGTTTGGCTTCTTCATAAGTGCCAAATCTTGTTTTCTTGTTGTCCATGGCTTCATTCAATAATTCCTTGATGCATTTTGTAGCTTCCCCTGTTTGGATTTCATAATTTAATGGTGAAAACCAAGATTTTCTTGGTACTACTGGTTTGATATATGTAGAATCAATATTTACCATAAAAAAATATCATCTTTGTATTCTTCTATCAAGCTCTCAGGTATTCTTGTTCTAGCTTGCATCTTTTCCTTAAAGTTTTTGAAATACTCATTCATCAAGATATCAAAGTTTGTACCTAATGTCTTTATGTGCTCACATATCTATATGGTGATTTGTCTTTTTACATCCCATACTACTTTTCCTATTGTTAATTTTTAGGATAGCTGCAAATGTAATAGCACTCTATTTTGTATGTGTTTTCCAAATGCAACAATCTCTCTTTCATTTATATTAGTAATGAGGCTAGGAGAGACATGTCCCTTCATGGGACATGTCTATTCATTATTATTTATAAGAAAGGACATGCCTCTTCCTATTAATCATAAGTTAATCAATCTTATAATGTTTCATCAATCAATTATTAATTAAGAATAACATAATAATTTAATATTAAATATTAAATTTCATATGATTGATAATAATATAACATATGTAATATATTATTATTAATCAACATGTATTATATATATTCTAATGATCATACGACTGAAGCTACAAACATTAACACTCCCTCTTAGCTAGGGAGGATGATCAAACAGAAT
>MU226874.1:434117-463381 GCA_018584345.1 Thuja plicata
GGTGACACTATATAATTTATCCTTTCTTTATAGAAATAGACATCCTTCCTTGAATTCATGCTTCTTTGTTATTTCTTGATCGCGATCATAACAAATTAATATATCTTTTTAATGAAAGTCATTTTCATAAATTTCACATATACTAGTACATATTCTGTCATAACTTTTGCATCCAAGATTTGCTCTCTAATCACTTTGGTGAGATTATTTTAAATTAGGATTTCACTAACATATCCGAAATTGAGCAAAATCCAACAATGTATTTTTTAGATATGGTCCTTTTACCGAGACTATATTTTCTGAGACAGTCACACATTCACCATCAACAAACTACTCTCTTACATTTGCAGTCTGGCTCTGATACCATGTTAAGTTTTAGGATAGCTGCAAATTTAATAGCACTCTATTTTGTATGTTTTTTCCAAATGCAACAATCTATCTTTCATTTATATTAGGAATGAGGCTAGGAGAGACATGTCCCTTCATGGGACATGTCTATTCATTATTATTTATAAGAAAGGACATGCCTCTTCTTATTAATCATAAGTTAATCAATCTTATAATATTTCATCAATCAATTATTAATTAAGAATAATATAATAATTTAATATTAAATATTAAATTTCATATGATTAATAATAATATAACATATATAATATATTATTATTAATCAACATGTATTATATATATTCTAATGATCATACGACTGAAGCTACAAACATTAACACCTATTGAAGGAAAGTCTTCCTGAAAATAAAAGAATATGCACATGAGTAGAGAACCAAACTTACAAGTGTTTGATTTTGAAGATATTATAGTATTCATGTTCTCTTCAAGTTGGTGCAACAGGATTTCTGCCAAATCCATCTCCTTTCCTTGCTTAATAATCTTGTGAGATGTGCTCATAGAAGTGACTACTACGATGTTCATTCTGCTAGCCTAAAAGATCTTGTATCCAATGACACATGCTCCAAACTTGAGTTCTACATCAGTAATGGTGTTAACCTTAAGACCTCATTTGTCTAATTTTGCACCAGTTAGTTCTTCCACTTCCTTCAATGATGGGTGCTTGTGAGATTTCAACTTGTCAGTTGTGGGATATCCAGTGACCATGTGGATAACATATTTTTTTATTCTCTTAGGCTCATCAAGCCACATTTTTTTGTTATGAACTTTTCTGAGAACTAACTTAATCCACTTTGTCTTAAAAACCTGTGGAAAGTGTAGTGCATTTGTTAATCCTTTCACCTCCAGATGTTTGTGTTCTTCCTTCAAATTCCTAGCTTCATCACATAGTGCCTTGTAGGACTTATCTAGGTCTAGATCTCCTAATTCAGAGATCTTACAATGTATGTATGCCCTTACATCTTCTATCAGCAAAACCCTAGGCTAGATTATGGAGAATGCTCTAGAATCATCGGGTTGTGAGGCAATCTCTAGATGTAACTTGTATTTAGGTTCAATATAGGTCTTGTTACTAATAAGATTGATCATTTTCATTTTATCCTCTGGTATTTTTGTTGTGTGTGAAGTAGATGCCATCATTTTGAATTTTAGGGCTTCTTGCAAATTTAACACAGTGTGTTCGGTGAGGTATGTACTTATTGAATCTTTGTTGAATGTGCATGAATCTTTTGGGTTGAGTTTGAATCTTGCTAGGTCGCACTTCAATCTTCTCTTGAATCGCTCTGCTCTGCTTTGTTGTTTGCTCAAAAATTGTGGGTGCAAAATGAGTTCCTCCGTCGTGGTTTTATAACCTTTTGGTACCCTAAGTTGTCATTAATTCCCAACAGCTTATCGGTGTTTGAAGACTGAGTTCGTCAGTTGAGACAAAGACAACATCATCGACGTTGGTCATGAAATAGCTAGCAGTTTCGGTGTCTTCACCGATGATTGTCGGTATGATGGCGACGACAACATTCTTGTCAGCTCAAAGGATCACCGATGGTCGTTGGTTTACACATAACACCTTGGATTTTGTGTAATGCCCAATACTTTTCAGTAAGTATTGTCATCTTTTTTGAGTGTATTCACCGATGCATTTAGGATGCCCTTAACCGATAGAATTATTTTTCAACAATTTTGCAAGTAACAATATATTGCATCTTTAATCATGCTAATAATACAATATGAACAATGTGTAATGGACCCGATGCATAATATAACTTTCCATAATGCAGTTCCATACTTGTGCAATTTAGTTGGAAATAGTGATGTCACTAGATCCATTGGATGGGGTGTCATCACTTGCATTGCTTTTTCTAGCACCTTGAGTATTTGTGGCCTTTCTCCACATTTTGTTCTTCATTCTCTTGATGTCATCAATGGTGTTTCCATTGGGATAAGTACTTTTGTTTGTCAATCAGTCTTTGCAATCTTTTATCACATGCCCAACCCTATGACAATGCAAACATGCCATACCTAGATTGGTCCATCCTCTTGATCTTCTGGTCCACTTTCTCATATAGTTGGTAGAAATATGACCATACCTTCCACATGTTGTGCAGTTTACCCAAGTCTTATAGTCCCAAACATATGAGGTATCGACTCTTGTCAGTTTGTAGCTATTATCAGTTTCTTTTGGTGTCTAGGCCTTTTTGTCCTTTTTCTAGCACTCCTGATGTGTATGCCCATTCATCTTGCAGGTAGGACAGTACTTGTCCATGTACATTTCCTTCTTTGGATTGTCACTTTGGATCTAAATTCATGTGCCTTGTGTCCTTTCTTGTGACATTTATAAAAATTACCAATGAAAGTAGATTGTGCTTGAGGAATACCTTTCATTTTTCTTCTGCAAGTGTTTGAGGTGTGACCTGGCTTTCCACAATGATTGCATGATAGCTTCTTGGTTCTTGGGTTTGTAAAAACATTCCTTTGACCTGACTGTTTAGAAGATTCACCATTCTCGTTGTAACCTAATCCTGTGTAGTTTTTGACTCTTCTTTGTCCATCAAGAAAAACATCCATCCTTTTATTTCTATCTTCTACTTTCTTGATTAATTCATTGTGTTGATGTTGCACTCTGATTTCATGCTTTAACTTTTCATTCTCTTCTCTTAGCTCACCAATAATCTGTATTCTTTCAATGAGTTCTATATTTAGTCTATTTGCCTCTTGACTCATAAGAATAATCTGATTGGTAACCTCATGGTGATGCTTAGTAAGTCTTTGTATCTCTGATTCTTTCTCTTCCAACTTCTCTGTGATTTTCCTCCTAGCATCAATGGCTAGTTTTCTTTCAGTTTCAAATTTTATTGCATCATTTATGACATCAATCATTTTCACCATTTGAGTCTCTTGACCGATTTGTAGCATTCTTATTTTCTTTGTTAGATGTTGATTGGCCTCATGTAGACTTGTGATCTTTTGATCTGATTGGTTTGATGCTTTACTTGATGTTGATCCTGCTAAATCAAATTAATCTGGTATCTCTGATTCTTTATAGTCTTTCTCATTAAGTCTAGATGCCATATTCTTTCTTTCATCAAGAAGTTTTCTCATGTTGACTCTCGCCTCTTTATACTGCTCATAGTATATCTATATCTGTAATTGCTCATTCTCAATAGTCTTATCTAGCTTATATTTCTCCATTGTTCTAATCTTTTCTCTTAAGTCTTTAAGCTTTTCAAGAAAGAGACTTAGCTCTGATACCGATTGTTGGAATTATATTGGGAATGATGTACAAAGAGGGGAGGGGTGAATCAGTACCTCTAAAACTTTTCCTTGGTTAGCCCATTAACCCTTTGTCATCAATTTTGTATATTACCCTATCTATCTGTTCATCTTTCTTTATGCATATGAAATCATAACATAAGTTCTTTAATGTTTAACCATTCAAGAAACATTCATGAAAATAAATAACACATAACACAAGATATGATATTGCAAAAAACTCCTGTTAGGAATTAAAACATGCGGTGGGGATGTCACCCACAAAACTTCACTAGCTGCAGATAAGAAGGAGTCGGTAAAGGCTTACAATTTTGTCACTTCTAATGACCTACTCTGTTAGGAGGATTACAGTGGAGACCTGTTAATATCTGCTTCATTTGAAGCTTTGATAACACCATTAAGTGTGCACTCTATTAAGAGATTTGATAAAGAACTATTAAGTCCACCTTCTACAAAAGGATTTTAGATGTAATGCACTTGTTAGAATGAAACTACATAAGTCTTTGATCTTATGATATATGCAATCTCTAATTGCTGATAACAAATCCAATAAACCTTGCTATGTATAAGTAATCATCTTGAATGATTGAATGATACATTTCTCTGCTCATCGGTAGCATGTGTGTGTTCTTAACAACTGGTATGATTTGTTTCTGATCTCTGCATGAATTCTTCCTTTTTCTCCTCAGATGCTCTTTATGGCTATCAACAACAATGAATTCATTATTCACAATTGATTGAACATCTATTTATAGTAGATTTTTGGTTTAGTCTTGATTCACTCTTTGCAAGTTAACTCTAGATCCAAGGTTTACAACTTGACCTTGATCTTTATTTAGATATGTTTTAGATCCATTAGGATGCTTTAAAACATTTACAATATACTTGCTTGACCCTTAATTAATGAATTAAAATAAATTAGAACTCTATAAATAGAATTACAATGTTTTATCTAACATAGAAAGTCAGATCCACTATTTATGGGTTCTGTAACTGACTGTAAGTTCTGATGCTCGATCTGCTCTGTCAGTTTGTCAGTTTCTGTCATCCTTTGTTTTGTCGGGTTTCTGTCCCATCGGTATCTCTTTATTGGACTGATTGTCGAGTTTATGTTTTGTCGGGTCCCTTCTCATTTCTTCTTTGTTGGTTTTGTTCTCAGAATTATTCCATCAGTGATGATCTGTATGCTATGTCATTGCTCCATCGGTGATGTCCTTTTGTCACTTCGTCGGTTCAACACTTGTCAGTGTTCATCAGGAAATTCTATACTTAGCATTTTCATGACAATCCTTGTCATGTCGTCGGGTAACCTTTCTTCTGTCCGTCGGGTAGCTATATACTTTATTCATCGGGTAGCTATACTGATGGTCTCTATCAATGTTTTCAACAAGTATACTAATGGAAAAACTTAATGTCATCATATTCAATGCAACTAATTATAATTTTAAGTGCATGGTGAGGATATGAAATTGTTATCCAACTCTAACATGTTAAACATATGTAATAGAAAATAAATCAAATTTTAGCTAGCAGCCAATCTAAATTTGATTGGTTTTATTTTCCTATTATGTTCCCTGTGTTTTTGTGTGTATGTCTAGACACACACACACACGTGTGTGTGTGTGTGTGCGTGTGTGCGTGCATACATACATACATACATATATATACATGGATACATATATACATATGTTATTTTTTCCTTTTTGAAATAAAGACAACAATAAAAAGTGTGTAGATATTTGACAAAAGAAAATCATGTGTCTAGTAGCAAGACCTTTCTATTTGCTTGAAAAACTATATCCAAAAGAAAATATATATTGAAGATAATTATCAAATTAAATATATTTGATAAATGTCTATGACCAAAGTGGAAAGACCCATCCAAGGCTTTTAAGTAAAATTTAATTTTCAATTTTTAGTATCTTACATATTAGACATAATATTGTTCATCATACTTACATACATATATAGATGGAGAAAACTAACAAAGGCCTATAATTATAAGCCTTATGTCTTTTTTTGTTATATATAGTGCAACTACAAAATTTGATTTATATTTGGAAAGATAATAGATTCTTATAATATTCAACAAATTATCAGGAAATAAGATGGTTGGGAGAAATTTGATTAGTTTCACTAGGTTTCAATTTAGTTTATTTCTTAGATATAAACTCGTGCATTATTACGATGAAAAATTAATTTGTACAAATTTATACATTGATGATACATTCAAATCAAAATATAATTAATGCTTTTAATTCACATAAAGTTATCAAACTAGAATTTCTTACAAATATAGTGCATATATTAATTTAAAGCTAAAGTCTCTTTTCTCCACAAAATTGAATATTGTATTGTGTTGTGATTGACAACGATTTGAATAAAGTGAAGGAATGTCATTAATGATTGGACTTTACTCAAGGCTAAATAAAACATTGATCCTTGCCAACTCAATATTCAATAGATTTTAAATGAAGGTGGAGATGATAGGAAGCAAGGGATGGATAAAAACTGAAGTTTGAAGATCCATAGAAGAAAACCATCTGAGCTAATTTATCTAAATAATATATTGGTTAAAGTCATTTTTAACAAGTTTATTTTGTGCATCTCCTGCACTTATTGCATTCCATCAGACTACATATCCTTTAGACATTTTGTCGAGTAGTTGATGTGCCATAAAGCATGCTTCCACATTTTACGTGCATGCCTAATAGAATATTGGAAACTACATCATAGAGGTGAAACCCCCCTTTCTATAATGCTTTCATGAATGTGCATACTCTATTCTAATCCGTTATCTTTGTAGCCTATGAGTACGGTGGTAATACTAAACTAATCAGGTTGGACAACTACAGATTACATTTTTCTGTAAAATTTTAAATACTTTAAAAAAATGTACTGAATGATATTAATTTTTAAAAGAAATTTATTTAGAAAAGAAATAAATTATTAAATTTATTATAAAATATTAAAAGAACAAAAATAAACAAGAAAACCCTATTAAAAAGACTATTTCTAAAACCTAGGAAATTAAAAATTAGAACTTCACAAGTCCATTTATCTCTCTTGCACATAGAGAACATAATAAGAACACCAACAAAATGTACATTCCATGAATACAATCTCTTTCATACATAAAAATCTCAAATATATCATCTACCACTAACACTATCTAGGTATTAAAATATTCAAAGCTAGTTACCCTATAAGAAATTAATAATGTTGAAATGGATGATGTAATCACCATCAACATATTTTTTTAAGCAAAAGTGGATATACCGCTGAATATATATTAATATAATAAGGACTAGTTCAAGAGCTCAAACGGGAAAGAACCAGTAAGAAATCCTAAAATCTTTGCTGAATACAAAAAAAGAAAGTATTGCAACCTATGACCTACCAAATACAAGCAATGTCACTGTGCATTGACATTGAGAGTCAAGATGACTTGATCTAGAAACAATGAGCTCGCATATAGAATATGGCAAAAAAAAATATCAATATATTACACTAATACCAAATATATTCACAATGAATCTAATACACCAGAGATATCATCACAGAAAAGTACGAAGCCTTCCCAAACAAAAAATTACAAACACTTAGCATGTTCTTCGAATTACTCCTCCATTGTGTCAGTATCATGTGGCACTAAGTCCAGTTGTGGTTTGGTAGACCAACCCAAAGACTCAATATGCCACCTAGAGACAAGTTGTGCATGTGTGTTGATGTCCCATCCCGACACCTATTTATCTTCTTCCCAAAAATGATGGGCCAGTTCGCCCTCTAACTGACCACAATCCGCTTCATTCTATTCTTGACTAGGAATCACCATGGGAGACCAGCTTGTACCAACCAAACTCTGTCAAATTCCAGGAGGTTCCACCATTGCAGAAACCATTTGAATATTGGGAAGGGTAACCTAGAAAATTGGTAGTGAAGGAGGAGGATTATTTGGCCTTTCCATTAGTTTGAGCAACGCATCCAATACCAATTCTACTTTTTCCTCCAATGCATAACCCAAAACTGAACCCAATGAATGCATTACCCCTTTAAGGTGTCAAAATTTTTGCCTTTCTAGTGACCTTTTAATACTATCAAAAGTGACCATGTAAGCATGGTTCGTTAGCAGTAGATGTCGAGGAAACAAACCTCCCACCAGTGTGCATCTAGTTCATAGGTCGTATATCTGCATTACTCTTTGCAATTTCTTATCTTCCCAAAAGCTATGCTTAACAAATTTGAAAGAAAGAATTTCCAATAAATGAACTAATTGAAAGAAGTCATAGGATTTGTAAGAAATATCCAAACAACATGCGATGGATATAAAAACCGTTTGGATCTTGGAACCAAATTTTCCTACCTAATGACACACTTTATGGCTGACCGAGTAATAGTAGAATGAGACACAAACATATCATCCAGTATGGATTCATAAATATTGTGGGGGAGGACATATTCATCTTCAGCAGATTTGATGCGGATTCTAAGTTCTTTGAAAGTATTCCAGCATGATAACTTGCACATTGTTCACACTGAGCACATACCACAGCCCGAGTTTCCATTGCCAATCTTTGTCATGTACACTAGACTCAAATGAGTTTAAATAAATATGGCCCATTATTATCATCTACCTGTGTACACTTTCAAATCGCATCCAATCTATGATCATTAAATGAATAGGCCTTTTCTTTAGGAGAAACAGGGATTTCATTTGCGATCAAGATGATTACTCATGTTAAATCACTTATATTTTTTGCATAGACCCTAAATGGGAATATATTGATCCACGTGTCCCTCAGCCTTGTGGTAATTTTAAATTTGGCAGCCACTATTTTCTAACATCACTAGGTACTTGTACCTTACATGCTCAGCAAATTACTTTCGGCTCTCAAGTAATGACCGGAAATCAATGACAAAATTGTTCCCCTAAATATAATCTATAGCAAAATCCTTACCCCACATCGAACATGACTAGTCACTAATGTAAATAAGCTTTGAAGCATGCCACAGAGGATACCTACATTAATTGATCCATCACCACAACCAAGTACAATTACAGAGAGTGCCCTCAAAGTTAGGGAAGAATGACACTATGTGGCATATGATATCAGTCTAGTACTAACTGATCTAATTAGCTTGACGCAATTATAATGATGTAACAATGTATCTCCCATACTTACTATTTCTATATCAAATACTTTTATATTTCAATTTATCTAAGCCCACCAACCTATGTAGTTCATATATCTCTTCTAGAATCGCAACTGGTACTATAAACATTATATCAGTACCATCGCAACCCAAGTTGGACAAGTGGTCAGCAACCTGATTACCTTCCCTAAGCATAAGGGATAAGAAAATGCAAGGAAAGATATCTAAGATATGCCAAATTTTCTTCAATATATATTCTAGCTGCCAATTGTGGGATTCTCTTTTAACATAAGCATTTATAATTACCATCGAATCACCTTCTACATGAATGTCAGTGAACCTGCTCTTTTTGGCTAGAATAAGTCGTGCAAGCAATGCTTGTCCTTCTGCTATGTTATTTGACCCTAAGGGTAATGGGGAAGAAATACATTCCAATAAACCTCCTTGTGAGTCCATAATACATGCACCCAAGCTTGATATTCCAGGATTTCCATGTGAGGCTCCATCAAAATTCATTTTCAATACATGTTGATCTGGAGGGAGCCACCTAACAATTGATCGATCTACTTGCCCTGATACCTTCTTTGGAACTCCCCAACCCATTGGAATGGTGAGTTTTGATTGCTCAATATAATACCCCTGTACTTAAGGATTGGAAATCCTCTTTATAGTGACTTTGTGACAAGATAACACCAATTATCATACTAAAATTAACATGTTGAACTCATTGAATTATCGACGAGGGACGTAAACTTCAAATGGTGTCTACAAAGTATATTCTCTAATCCATCTTAGGTGTCATTACTACTTATGCAATGAAAATTCTGAAAGAAATACTAAGCTAGGAAATGGAATGAACAATTTAATCAAAAGCTTTGAGAATAGTTACAACAGTAAACTAACTACTTGCTTATGTTGCAGGAACAACCAACAGTTGTGTTACCGAATGGCTACAGGAGCAGCAGATTTCTAAATGCTTCAAGTGAACTTTAAGACTAATTCCTGCTGAACTACAAACTAAGTTCAGCTTCCACGTAGGCCCCCACGAAAGAGTGAATGAAACAAAATTCAGAGATTAAAAACTGAAGATCTCATCTATTCATTCATGAAACATCGATACAAAATGTAACAACAAGATTCTATTTCTTTTACTATTGGATTATAAAAGGATTCTGTGAGAACTAACTAACTTGACTAACTCCTCAGAGTTACAACAATCATCTTATTTAAAGGAAATCTACAACTACTCCCTAAATCTAAGATCACTCTATTAATGAGGATCGTTATTGATACATAATGTCTCATAACAGAAATGGCAGATATCAAGAATAAATCTTCCAAGAATATAGTACATGATGGCTCTAGATCTGCATGCTGCATGTAATAGGAAACTATATTGACTTGGTCCTTATGCATAGATCTTGCAGCAATGCCTTTTCTTGCTCGAGTGTTCCCTTGACTTATTCAGCCCAAGGTCTCTAGTAGGAACGACTGATCTTTCACTTCTCCAGCACCATTATGATGGACTTAGACTGCACCAACTGATTCCTGCAAAATGATTAATGCACACATACCACCTTCGATAATATATACTGTCATCATTAATATTAGAAGAAAGTGTTAGGCTTCAATTAATACTCTTACAAGACATATGGCTACAAGAAGGAAACTATCCACAAACATAGCATAGCAAAAAGGATCATTCATTTAGCATTTAACTACTGCATTCTTTCATTTCTATCCATAAGTTTCAAGAAAAATATATCATGTCCTTTTATCATCCACTTTCCTACTTATGTATTTACACATATAAAATCACAAGTTTAAGTATTTGTTTAGCAAGTAAATTGCTGAAAAGAAAGTAAAAAGCACTAGAAAAGATGGTCATCTAAGAGGCTCATCATTCCCCCCAACTATCCTATTTCTATTCCCCAGCAATCATAAAGTTGTGAATCTGAGCTCTCAGTCTCAGGTCATTGAAAATATTCTCCCCTTACTCATCAACAACATGATTGAAGTACCCATGGTTTTCTCTAAGTCTTTCCCATATCTATACCTCTTTGGCCATGTCATAATCCTTTGCATTTTCATTCACTACCAGCCACAGCTGCAAGATAATAGGCGGTTGGAACCTCAATGGAATCCAATAATTGAGTAGTGTCCTACCTAACAATACATACCACGGGGCTCGCTGAGTGGAAAGAGCCAGTTTCTGTGGAGAATGAGGTTCTCTGATCTTCAAATCATGCAACATCCTTACCCATCTATGCCTACATGAAGTGATTGCAGTGTCAATATTCTTTGATGAGTGTTGATCCCAGTCTGCGTATGCTTTTTTCTCTGACCATATAGACCTTATTGGCCCCACTTGGGTTCATGGTGACTGAAATCCATTCAAGAAAAGTTTGTCTAGAATCCCAAACTTTAGGTCTCATCATTAAGGGTGTCTCTATCTCACTATTTATGTAAGGAAAAGCCTGATGTTCTCTATTTATCTCATTCTGCATCCAAAACATCACTGCTCTTAACTGGACATCCCCTACATACAAAAGTGAATTCCAATCCCTATCATATGGTACAGCAAGGTTATGCAGATACAATTCACATAACAAATTTTTAATAGACATGGGGGCTGATTGGAATGCATCATAGAATTCATGTGGTGTAGAAATGGAAGGGTTCAGTCCTTGTACAACCCTGGTTAATTTAAAATTAACAATTTGTTCCTTAAGGAATAGGGCATATAATGGAGATGGTGATCTGCATATCATAGCCTTAGGAATTAATTCACTAATCTGCTTAACTCTTCTTTCCAATACTATAATCTGATCCATTTTATGTTCCAATTGATGAGCTTTCTCATCAATGGTCCTCTTAAGCTTTTCTTTTTCCAACTCCCATTGTGCCTTTTCCCGCATAAATTGTTGATACAAATGCAACCCTATAGCTAAAGGTGTAGATAGGTCTGGATGTGGCACAGGTTCCTATTGAAGGATATCAATCCATCCCGATGCAAAGTGAGGTGCAGGTTGCAGTGCAGGCTGAGGAACTTTTATGTCATCTTCCTGTGTGGAAGAGTTCCCTTTCCACACAACAAGAGTCTTTATTGAATTATCCTCATGGAAAGATTCAGCTTCCCAGGCCAATGCATCTAACCCATCTTTATTAACCTACCCTATTATTCTTTCAATAACATCCTTAATGATCACAGGGAATTTGAATCAGAAGGCAAGCCCTCTGAATCATCCAAAATTTCTTGATCAATAGAGTCTTCTAGAATATCCTGACTAGCAGGGTCATCGGCAAATCCCTCTACCCCATTAGACTCTTCATTAATGTCTATAAGGATATAGTCGACGACAGGGGTAACTTTTTCTTCCACATTCTCCCTACTAGAAACAGTATCATTCTCTGTAACATCTACTTCAACATTTTCCTTACTGGAAACAATGTCATTCTCTACAAATTCTTGGCCCATCGGCTAAGAGGAGGGTTTCTCTGTGGATTGAGAAGATTCAATGGTTATGGCTTGATCAGGAGGGTCAACATTTTTACTTGTAGTAGTGGAAAATCTTGTACTTCTCCTAGCAGGGGTCTGGAAAGGGCATAGGGGATTCTTATGTTTCCTCTTGCTAGTGGACACCTCCTTTGCAGTTGCTACATGAGGATTTTCTAGGGTCTTTTCCTCAACTGTAGGAAAGGTTTCATAAGCTTTTCTACTTCCATTCTCACTGCTAGTCCTTTGCTCAGAAATTATCACCTCTTCCTCTAGGTTTTTTCCCTTGTCTTCCCTAGGAGGCGACCTAGACTCTTCAGCATGTGGAGTGTCAATATTAACAATAGTTTTACTACCTTTTTTATTCTTCCTACTTTAGGAATAATTCCTACTCTTTGACTTACCTTGCGAACCCCTATTTCTGAATTTCTCTTCTTCCTTCACCCTGGCCTCTAGGGATGACTACTCTAGGTGCTACGTCATTCATTTGAAAAAATTCTTCCCATGTTCCTATCAATTTCTTATTTAATTCCCTTTCTACAATAAATTTTATTAAGAAATGATGGGAAATAGCTTGATCTTTGCCTGATTGAACTAAAGAAGCTTGATTTTGCACAATATTAAATAAAAAGTTGGGTAAGTTTACTGGAATGTTATCATGGTGGAGGGCACTCAAGATTTTGAAATGTAGCCTATGGAGATATTTGTAATGGCCCTTGCAGGTGAAGTACTAGATGATGAATGTAGCTAGTTTTATGTAATCCACGGGCAACAAAATTCTTGAGGTACCCTTCTTCTTATCAATGTCCAACTATGGATCACCATGCAAGGTGAACTGTTAGTAGGGTCATGCCTCTGAAGGTCTCCCCCCATTCTACAGACAACAAGATGCTCGCTGAAGCGTTTACAGAACCTCAAAATGGAGATTGTTGCAAACTCAAGGTGCAGTAAACGAGAATGATGGAGTACTGAATATCACTCACGTTAAGCAATTAAAAATGTTTAAATGAATGATCTTGCATTATCTCCTCGTGTGTGTTAAGGTCTCTCACCCCAAAAACATGATGACTAGATCATCATTAATTAAAATTAAGTGTTAATAGCTTTCAATTCTTTTTATTAATGATGACACAATCACAGGATGCCAGCTTGTTAGACGCTTCACGGTAGTCATTTAAAAAAGATTGAAAAGATAGGGAACATATGCCATAAATGCCATATTTTACATGCTAATCAACTTTTACAAATAATCCCTCCCCCTAACTAAGCTGAAGGCATGGGTCCCACCAGGCCATGTCTCACAACAGTAAAACTTAAATAAAACACATAATCCTAATAAAAGTAAATAAAATAAAATATGTTTGAAGGAATGTGCCACTAACCTGGAAAGTGCTACAGGAAGAGCATCTTGAGTTGAGACATGCACTGATGGAGTGATCCAATGGAATGAAAATATGGAAGAGAGAGAAGGTGAGGTGAAATTTTATTATGGAGAAAGTACTTTTGTGATGAAAGTATTTATTGTAGAGTGACATGAATGTTGTTTAAAGAAAAGAATGAATATGAGTGAGATCCCCATATCCTTTTGCTACAAAAGACCCTTGACCATTGTCAAATTGAAATTGCTGCAGAAACTCCTCTTTGGTCTGAGGCCTTATGATACAATTTGAGATGTTGACCATTGACCAACAATTTAAAATGGACATAATCAACAGTAGATAGCTGAACAACACCATTGGGGAAAACAACAACAATTTCATAAGGTCCTAACCAGCACGTTTGAAACTTACCAAGAGTGTTCTGGTATCTAGAATCATACAGGAGAGCCTAGTCACCTACGAAAAATTCCTTATCCTTGATAAATTTATCATGCCACTGCTTGTGCTGTTGCTGAACCAATTTTGTGTTGGACAAGGCCGATTTCATCCAATCATCAAGACTATTCAAGTTGAGTATACGCTCCTTTTGGGCTTCAGTAAGATTGAGATTGAGTTCCAATGTTGTCCTCAAGGATTTATGCTCAAATTCTACTGGCGTCATTGAAGACTTACCATAGACTAGCTGGAATGGGGTGAATCCTTTAATAGTCTTCCAAGTAGTCCTATAGGCCCAGAGTGCTTCAGGAAGCTTAGCCGGCTAATATTTCTTGTGAACAAAGATTATCTTGGTAAGGATGGCTTCTAGTTCCCTATTGGTAACTTCAACCTAGCCATTTGCTTGCGGATGGTAAGGAGATGACTTGCCATGGAAAATTATATACTCTTCCATTAAAGTAGCTATGAGGTTGGAAGTGAATTGAGCTCCCTAGTCAAAGACTAATTCCCTAGGGAGACCAAATCTTGTGAAAATGAACTCATATAATAATATAGCAACATTGTTATCCCTAGGATACTTCATAGGTTTAGCCTCGGCCCACTTGGTGACATAATCAGTGTAGACCAAAATATAAGACTTACCTTGAGAAGATGGTTCAATTGGTCCCACAATGTCAATTCCCCATTTATCAAAAGGTGTCACAACCACTTGAGGCTGCAGGGGCATCTCGTCAGTTTTAGTAGGCCTTCCCATTCATTGGCACCGGTCACATTTCTTTGTATACTTAGCTACATCCTTGTGTAGAATTGGCCAAAAGTAGCCAGTGGTCAAAATTTTTAATATTTTTTGCTTCGCTGCAATGTGGCCACCACATGGTTCATCATGACATACTCAAAGGATATCATAAGTTTCATCTTCTCTTATGCATCTGCGCATAATCTAATATGGATGAGTGTAAAACATGAATCTAGCAACCCAAGAAAAGTTAAAACTTTTCTTAGCTAGAAACTTCTGCTCTTTTGAAGAGAAGTGAAATGGGGTCCTACCTGTGGTGAGGTAGTTTGCAATGTCAGTGTACCATGGGTTTTATGTTGATAACAGGAAAAGATGCTCATCTAGAAAACTATCATCAATGGCTGCAAGATCATTAGGAACATGAAAACAAGAGAGAAAATCAGCTACAAAATTGGCTTTCCCTAGCTTGTCCACAATATTAATGTCAAACTACTGCATTAGTAACAATCATCGAGCCAACCTTCCTAAAATGGCTGGCTTATTCATTAGGTACTTAATAGCTGAATGGTCAGTATGGACAAAGATCTCATAACCAGTAATATAGTGCCGGAACTTATTCAGTACATAGATTACTGCAAGCAATTCCTTCTCTGTTATAGTATAGTTGAGTTCTTCCCCCTGTGTATTTGTAATGATGAAATAAATGACATGTTCTTTTGCATCTTCCATCTGGCCAAGTACAGCTCCTATAGCATAGTCAGAGGCATCGGTGTGAATATGGAATAGCAATCCCCAATTTGGACCTCAGAAAACTGGTGCAGTTGTTAGAACTTCCTTAAGCTATAGGAAGGACTTGTCACACTCAGAATTCTAGGATAATTCAGATTCCTTTTTCAACAAGTTATAGAGAGGTGTTGCAATTTGACTAAAATCCTTGATAAACCTCCTGTAATGTCCAGCATGTCCAAGAAAACTCCTGCCATCCTTTTTCTTCTCTGGTGTAGACAAGGTGTTGATTACTGAAATCTTTGTTGGATCTACCTAAATTCCATGTGAGAATATGAAATGACCTAAAATAACACCTCCCTCCATCATCATAAATTATTTCTCACTGTGTAAAGAAATATTGTAATCATGGCATCTCTTGAGTACTTTTTCTAAATTGTCTTTAGCTTCATCAAAAGTGTTCACATAGGCAGTAAAGTCATCCATGTAAATTTCCATGCAGTCAGCAGATATATCAGAAAAAATGTTGATTACAACTCTTTGGAAAGTGGCTAGAGCATTGCACAAGCCAAAAGGTAAGACTGAGTATGCAAAGGTTCCCCATGGATAGGTGAAGGTGGTTATTTCCTGGTCTTCTAGAGCTATTTGGATGTGATTATAGCCACTAAAACCATCTAGGAAAGAAAAGTATTTATTGCCAGCTAAATTATCAAGAACTTGATCTATAAAAGGCGATGGAAAATGTTTTTTTCTTGGTGGCTGTATTCAGTTCCCTATAGTCTACACAAACTCTCCATTTCCCCCCTTTCTTGGCTAATATAACTAAGGGTGAAACCCATTGGCTATTAGAAATAGGGTAGATGAAACTAGCGTTTAACAACTTTTGAAGTTCAGTCTTAACTATGTCTCTAAAGACAGGATTAACTCTCCTCTGAGGCTGCCATACAGGTTTATATTTTGGGCTGATGTAGATCCTATGAGTAAAAATTTTAGGATCTAACCCCTTCATATCTATATAATCCCAGGCAATTTCCTTCTAATTTTCCTATAGCAACCCTAGTATATCTTTCTTGTGTGGTAGTGATAAAGAAGTGTTGACATTCAACTCTTTACCCAGACTAACTTCAACCTTAATTACCTTATCCATCATGGATATCGAGGAAATTGGAGAATCCATCTCATGTGGTAATAATGAATGAAGAAAGTGAAAGGATATAGAGTATGGAGGTGTATTTGGAGGTGTCAGAATAGTTTCCAAGATACAGTCGAACTGTGAACACAGCTGAGAACCTATACCATATTTATTTGTGACAATGGAAGTGATTACCTCATCTTCTTCCCTAGCAGATACAAATGAATCTCTACCTATCATCATGATCTGATGAATTGAGTTGGTTTCTAATTCAGGATGCTCTAATTCTAGGCATACTGCATCATCATCTTGCAACATGGGTTGAGGAGGGGAATATAGAGTCAAGTTTTTTAGTATGGATTCCATTAGATATTGTCATCTTCCCTGACCTACAGGCTATGAAGGCATCATTTGTGGCTAATGATGGTCTTTCTAAGATGAGAGGATACCCCCATATCAGCTTTAGGTGAGAGAAAAACAAAATCTACTGGATACTCCCAAGAGTGTAATGTCACTATAACATCTTCTATCATCTTGTCTGGTTTAACAGTAGAGCTATTAGCAAACTGTAGGATGGTTGGTGTATCTTTGAGGCCAAAAATATTCAATTGAGACAATACCTCTTTGGTCATGACATTTATAGACACACCCAAATCAACTAAGTCATTTTGTACTTGCATTCCATGAATGGTGACAGTAACTACAGGGCTCCCTGGGTCAAAATATTTGGGAACAGTTAACTTTTCCAACATAAGATCAGACAACTGTCCTACAACATGAATAATTTTAGGATCCTTCTTCTTTCTCCCAGGCTATTTTATGTAAGCTTCCTTGATGGCCTTGGTATAAATAGGAACTTCTTTGATAGCATCAAGTAATGGTATTTTTACTGGCATATGCTTCAACTAGTTGAACAACTCTTCTACTGCTTGGTTCACTGCGGGCTCTGCTTAATCGACTAACCTTTGAGAAAATGGGGGTTCTTTAGCTGCAGGACAATTTTGTGGAGTTCGCACATCCACTTGATCAGAAGGTGGATCTTCAACTTCTATTATTATAGGCGGTTGAGTGGAAACAAGAGTGGTTCCTAACCTTAGATGGATATCATGAAAGGAGATGGCATAGCTTTTCTGTTGAGTTGGCGGTTTGTTATTAGGATTAGGATTAGGTTGTGTTGGTAGCTAGGTTTTCTTAGGAGGATTTATATTAGCTATAGGAGGAGGAATTATATCTTTTTGTAGGTGGAGGCATTAGGGTCTACTGATTGGATTGGTTAGACCCTTGATTGGGTCGTTGCCAACCCTGCTAAGGTTGTTGCTAACCTTGCTGAGGTTACTACCAACCCTGCTAAGGTTGTTGCCAACCTTTCTAAGGTTGCTGCCAACCTTGTCAAGGTTTCTTCCAACCTTGTTGAGGTTGTTGCAACCCTTGCTGAGGTTTTTTCCAATTATTATGCCCACTAAACCCTTGACGACCCATATTCTGGAAAGTTTTCCATTGACTATTGTTACTAAAATTTTGGAGCTCAGGTCTTGTGGCATACCTATTCTTTGGGCCCATGGCCTACGTTGAGAAACATAGAGAACTTCTCCATTTTCATCAATAGCTTTGAATTCAGTAGGCATTGGCTGAGTCTCCAAATTTGCAACAGTCCTTCACTTGCAGCATCTCTTCCTTTCTCGACAATGCTGACAATATTTAGCTAACATAGCATCAGCATCTTCCTTCTTTCCTGCATGGTGTTCAACTAAGTAGCAACATCATTAATAATGTCCTGATTAAAGTTAGAAAGAATATTGGATAGTTCCATCTTGGATACTCTTGAACCACTAGACTTATGAGGTCAATCTCTAATTCCTCTACCCTTCTTTACAGTAGCCCTCGCGTAGTTCATACATATATTCTGGATGTCAGCTTAGTTCTTCTGCGTGATGTCGCCACCAGCCATAAGGTCTAAGGCCTCAATACTCCTATCGTTTACACCTTTTATAACAAAATATTTTGAGATTCTTCATTTAGCTGATGCTGAGTGTTACGCTGTAGGTTAAACATAAACCTTGAGACATAATCTTCCAAGGTCTCATCTTCCTTTTGTGATATTTTGAAAATATCATCACCCTTCAAGTCACACCCCCTACAGTACTTGTTATATTTAGAAAGGAACATATTTCTCATCACTTCCCAATTTTCTATAGCATTGGCGCTTAGGCCCATGAACCATCTCAGAGCAGCTTCTTTAAGAGTTGATGGAAACAATTTCAGCTTATGGGAATCACTTGTATAATCATAGCTCCTACAGAGGATATCAAACTCAAAGAGGAAGGTCTCTTGGTCTTCAGTGATAAGGCCATAAAATTTGGGAAGTGCAAAGGCTGGTATGTTTTTTATATTTTTGTTACCTTATTGAGGAATGGGGAAATGAAAGGTAGGTTGAGCCATCCTTGGAGGAGGACCTAGCTTTTGTGGCTTATACTCAAGGTCAGCAAAAATTTTGTTTAGATGCAAAGACTCATCATAAGATGATGGTGAAGGGAGCTGGTCATATGCATCAGCAAATGGGTTTTCAAATGGTTCTTCTACTTCTACGTTCACAACTTGGGGTTCCTCAAGCTCATGATTAAACATATCAAAAGGTAGATCAAAAGGTTCGGCCTGATTATTGCGAGGAAGGAATCTCCCAAGATGATCTCTTCTTCTATGCATATAGGATAATGCAAAACTCTAAAACTAAGATAATGACTCTATTCTGGATTAGATTGACACCATCCCTAGCAACAGCACCAAAAATGAATGCTCAATATAATACCCTTGTACTCAAGGATTGGACATCCTCTTTATGGTGACTTTGTGATAAGACAACGCCAATTATCATACTAAAAATAACATGCTGAACTCATTGAATTATTGACCAGGGATGTAAACTTCAAATGGTGTCTCCAAAGTATATGCTCTAATCCATCTTAGGCATCATTACTACTTATGGAATGAAAATGCTGAAAGAAATACTAAGCTAGGAAATCGAACAAAAAAATTAATTGAAAGCTTTGAGAATATGTTACAACAGTAAACTAACTACTTGCTTATGTTGCAGGAACAACCAATAGTTCTATTACTGAATGGTTGTAGGAGTAAAAAACTTCTAAATGCTTCAAGTGAACTTTAAGACTAATTCCTACTGAACTACAAACTAAGTTAACCTTCCACGTGGGCCCCCACAAAAGAGTGAATGAAATGAAACTCAAAAATTAAAAACTGAAGATCTCATTTATTCATTCATGAAACATGGATACAAAATGTAACAACAAGATTGCATTTCTTCTACTATTGGATTACAAAAGGATTTCATGATAAATAACTAAGTCGACTAACTCCTCAGAGTTACAACAGTCATCTTATTTAAAGGAAATCTACAACTACTCCCTAAATCTAAGATCACTCCATTAATGAGGATCGTTATAGATACATAATGTCTCATAACAGAAATGGTAGTTATCAAGAATAAATCTTCCCTGAATATAGTACATGATGGCTCTAGATTCGTGTGCTGCATGCAATAGGAAACTATACTGACTTGGTCCTTATGCAAATATCTTGCAGCAATGCCTTATCTTACTCGAGTGTTCCCTTGACTTAGTTAGCCCGAGGTCTCTAGTAGGAACGACTGATCTTTGACTTCTTCAGCACCATTATGTTGGACTTAAACCGCACCAACTGATTCCTGCAAAAATGATTAATGCACACATACCACCTTTGATACATATGTACTCTCATCATTAATATTATAACAAAGTATTAAGCTTCAATTAATACTCTTTCAAGACATGGCTACAAGAAGGAAACTACCGACAAACATAGCATATGAAAAAGGATCATTCATTTAGCATATAACTACTGCATCCTATCATTTCTAATAATAAGTTTCAAGAAAAATATACCATGTATTTTTATCATCCACTTTCCTACTTATGTCTTTACACATATAAAATATACATATAAAACCATAAGTTTAATTATTTGTTTTGCAACTAAACTGCTGAAAAGAAAGTAAAAATCACTAGAAAAGATGGCCATTTGAGAGGCTCATTAATTTTTTCCCAATTTCTCAGTAGTACGTCATCCCATGATTTCAATATAGGATTGTAACCACAATGACATATACTAGCATTCACTGCTTCAGATATTCACTTTTCAATGCCTTCCAATACTGTTTCCAAAGTTGATGGTTCATTTCTAAAAATCCTTTTATTCCTCTACCACCAAATCGACCACATAACTAAAGCTGGAGTGCACTTCCAAATATTAACAAAAAGTGAGTCATGAAGAAGATCTGGCCAAGATTGAAATAAATCCCACATCTTATTGGGTAAGGGAGTAAAGTAGCAGAGTATGCTGAGGACAAAGGACCAACATTCTTAAGCAAAAGGACATTGTAGTAGCAAGTGATCTACCACCTCAATCTTTTCATAACACAATGTACATTTAAAAGCTTGTGTGATGCGGAAATTTTCCAGTTGATCACTGGTAAGAATCCTATTTTTTAATGCAAGCCATGCAAAGAACCCTTCCTTAGGAAGGACATCATGATTCCAAAAAAAGTAATAAGCATGAGAAGGGACCTTATTAGAATCCACATGCTGGAGAATTCTATAACCCTCTTTGACAGAGTATTTCACATTCTTTGCAAGGGCCCAGACTAGCTTATCTTCTTTGTCTGACAAATATACTTGTCTAGATGCAAGTATATTGTTAAATAGATCCGTAGACACCTAAATCTGATTAACGTAATTCAATCATATTTAGTACCTTCTGGGACATATCAGCTAAGTAATTAAGCATTACCTAATTGACCTATGCCATCCCCTAGCCCTAATTAATTCAATTAATTGGCTATAGTCCTAATTAATTATTAAAAGCAACCAATAGCTTAATAATTAATTAAAACCCTATACCCCTATTATTAAACGAATATGTTATTTATGTAATTCAATTCATTAATATTCCCTTTAACCCCTAACCTAACCTATCTCAACCACCTAACTCAGAGTTAAAACTCATCCCAACCCTTTCATACATACTAATCCCATCACCATCCCCCTAATCACCCCTCTTTAACCCTAACCATAATCTTAAGCTCTTCCTAAGCTTGTCACATTCCTAATCTTTGGATTAGGAATTCAACCCCTTCCCCAAAGTCAACTTTCTCAATTCATCCCTTATCCCCTCATCCATACTTCATTAAGACCCTCATAAATGCCTCATTAATTCTCTTAGATGCCTCATTAATACTTCTTATAGTTTTCTTCCACACTCCATCCCCAAAATCTTCCCTCATCCCCTTGGCTCATTTCCCTACATGGTCACATTCTTCCCTATTTTCAACCCAATCATATTGTGACACTTGTCATAATGAGAGGAACTTAAAGAAGCACAATCCTTGTGCTCTCGTCTAGGTGCATCTGAGCCCTTCTTTAGGTTTGCATCCTGACCACTCCTTTTGAGACCATTTTTCTTTAAAAGAAACCTCATTCCTTCACAAAATATATCCATCTTTCATGCAACGTTATAATGCATTTCTGTATCCACACTTTGAAGCAATAAGTAAATATATTGAAGCTTGAAGCACATCAAATATTGAGTACACATCCATAAGCATGGACACATCAAAAGATCAAAAGGAAGCTTGGATCAGTTTTTAGGGAGGTTTGCACTTCTTTAATTTCTTATTATTTTTAAGTTCTCTTTTATGTCCAATCTTGAATGTAGTTTTGATTATTAGTTTTAGAGTGTTTTAATTGGTTAGTATGCTCCTTTAGACCTGATTTTCCATAGCTCACATTATGGCATGCCTGATGGGACCCACTTCACGGGTCAATTTTGCTAACATAGTGATTTGTTTTTAGTTTTTGTGAAGTTTGTGTATTTTCAGGTTTAATAGCATCTTGGCTAACCCTTATCATCACATAAGGGTAGTATCACTAACTTCAACTGAAATCGTACATGATTGACTTTTGGTCAACCATAGTCAAACTTCCTCCATTCATTCTGATTTTTTAACCAGGTGTTCCCTGTACCCCTTGGAACCTAGGTTTTCATTTTTGCGCATTTCAGAGATGGTTTACTTTTTGGTCAACTTTGGTTGATTTTCTTGGTCAACTATCTCAATTTGCATGCACGAGTGTTTTTGGTCAACTCTGGTTTAATTTTTTGGTCAAGTATCTTGATTGACTTTTTGGTCAACTTTGGTTGACTTTTGTGGTCAACAGTCTCAGCTTGTGTTTGGTTCACGGAAATGCTCATAACTTTTGCATACGAGCTCCATTTTGGATGATTCAAAAAATGTTGGAAAGCTAACTCAGAGGGATATTCAGATATGCAAGACACTGCATTACATTACTCATAAAAAAAATAGGTGAACACGTTCAAAGTCCCTCTTTCTTTTCCATACTAACTTAATCAAATCACACCCAATCTTGAGTGCACAAAGAATTGAACCAAGCTATTGAACATTTAATTTTGGATCTAAAACTGAAAAAGAAAATTGAACTTCTCATTTTGGGTTTTAAAAATTGAACAAAGAAAATCTCACATCTCTTTTTGGATCTAAAATTGAACAAGAAAACTCGCACATTTAGCTTTGGGTTTCTAACAATTGAAAAACAACAATCACATATTTTTTAAAGTGTACTAAAATCATGCAAAAAAAAATCTTGAATGCCTAAAGGATCAAACACTTCATTTCAGATTTTGAATACCACCAAGAAATCAACACTTTGAATTTGGGTTTCAAAGTGAACAATCAAACATCATCTTGAATGTATAAACAATAATTAAAGAAGGCAAAGCACATTTCAATTTGGTGCACATAAAATCAAACAAACTTGCGATTTTATTTCTGCACAACTCAAACATTGCTTAACTTGTCAAAGGAATTAACCATGTGTTTTGTGTCTTTGGTGCACTTGCACAAAATCTGTAGAGCGCAACCTCACTTCATGCACTATCCTTTCACATTGGCTTTCATGGTCATTGGTGCAAGAGAAAGGTGATTGTGACCATTCGATCTTTTCTAAATATGCTTAGAGGGGCATGTCTAGAAGAAGAACGAGTCCTTCTGGAGAACAACCCCAAACCGGTAAATCCTTCAGCTGATATAGAAATAAGGTGTGACCCAAAGGTCCACTTTATATCCTTTCAAGCTTGGGCAGGACATGTTCGATGGTAGTCTATACTGGGTGAAACAATTCTCTGCAATTTGAGAGGAGGAGATAGGATTGATTTTGCATTTGGAGATTTTAATAAAACTATGAAATTATTGTATTTTTCATGTTCTAAGACCATGTGCGGCCATGTATAGTGTGTAAATGTTTTGAAACATATTGGGGATTATGATGTTATCTTTTATATTTCATATGAATAAAGTATGAGGTTGTTATTATCTGTTTGGAGGGAGAAAACACAAAATTACTCACTCGTGGTATGTATAGACATCATTTCTAGGGATTGTGAAAGAAATGACCATACCTTGCAATCCCACCCTTACTTTTTAATGAACCTAGAGGTAATGTAAATGTAGTCTATTTATATTATGATTATATTTGTCTTTGAGAGGTTCCTAGTAGGAGCAGGAAGAAAGTTGATGCCCTAAGTGGACATGTCTATGTGGTAATTGAAGTGAAGAATAGAGAAGTATCCATATCTAGAGTTGGGTGATTGATCAAATAATATGCCTTTGGATTTGGTGATTAATTCATGAATATAAGATTACTAGGTTTTTGAATGGGTGGGGAAACATCATTCAGAAGCACTTCCTTTGGAAAACAAGCCTAATTAGGATAATTAGGTCTCCTAGTCTCAGTTAGGGTTGAGACCCTTTATTAGTGAAACAGAACAAACCTTTTGGGAGGGTTGTATAAATCTTTAAAGGGTTCAATAATAACATTTTTATTTTCTTGGGTACTTTGGAGAAATAAAGAGTGAAGTGAGAAAAACTATCTATGAAGGGCTATGAGGATTAGGGGTATTTTCTAGAAGAGTATACACAATTGGATTGGGAGTGTAGAATAAATCATTTTTTTGTTTAATTTTGGCCTAGAAATAACCATATAAAAGATCTTTATGTCTCTTAGGTATGGAGTCATAATTAAGATGTTAGGGTCCTTGTGTTGGTCCTTGGATTAAAGAACTTATCATAACTAGGAAGAGTAAAGAAGAAAGGGCTTTAAATCAATTGACCTATGGGTAGGTCATGTTGCACTAAGTGATGTGAGTGTTTCAAATGACTTGGCATGTTCTAGGTCATTATAACACTTCTAGATGCTAGACTCAAATCAAATATCTAATACCCTCTATCGATACATGTTGTTTCAATGCAATAAATCAATATGCATGTAGAGGGTCATTGAGAAAATTACATGATATATCATCTTGACAATGAGATCCTACAATCTAACTCCTAACTCCTATGGTGTGGGGAGGCTAATAAATAATTATGGATCAGAACCGCACCCTCCACTAGATGATATCTCTAAAGATAATCTCATTTAGGGTCTACTCAAAATATATTTGTAATAGTAGTGGAAACCAATGAAGTATCATTGATTGTGTCAATTGCTTCCCTCTCAAAAGCAATGAGAAATTTGTCTGCAATAGCTAACATAGATGGTGCTATGGTCAAATATATTAGGCTCACCAACTATCTATGATATGACATAGCTCAATCAAACCTATAGTAATAATCACAATCATCATATCTACCACATCTGTGACCAAAATAACCAACAATATCAAGGTAGTTAATATTAAGGTGAAAATTGACCTCACTGTATAACTCTTGTGTAAAATATAACTGAATCTGGTCATTATAAGGATAAAAACTATGTGCAAAAATGAAATATGGGTAAATATGACTGACTATCTCTGGATTAATGTATTGTGTCACTTAATAGGCCCTCACCTTAGACTTCCACTTATATAATGAAAAGAATTCTTGTTTGATGATATCCTTGGTAACATAGTGGTAGACCATTTCTAAGTAGACATCATCCAAGATCTATGCTCTAAAAATCTGGAAAATCTCAAAAATAATCTACAGGGTATATGCGATATGTATTATCATGCGCTAACTTAGTTTCTCAACACTTGAAAAAATATTGGTGCATATATCTTTGTACACCCCATTCAATGTATTTATGGAAGCTCTAAATCTCTTATTCTCCATATTAGCATACTACAAAATACTAGTGAGTCAGGGACAATAGGACCATAAAGATATGCGTCATAATGAGGTTCATCATTATGAGGATGAGCCATCTAAGGGTAGCATATTTTGTTACAAATTATGTAAGTACATTGTGTGTGTAACATACAAATAAAAATGAAATAAAACCATACCATTAACTATAAACTAAAATTAAAATCTAACATTCATGTACAATTCTTAACTGAAAATTAAATTTATTTATTTAATATTAACATGTCCATCCCCTAAATAAGATTGAAAATACCATGTACATCACCTATATTGGGCTCTAAATGAGATAATTTATAACATAAATGTATACATCTGTAAAGCATTTTTTCATGTATTTAAGGAATTGCATATGTCTATGAAAGAGAAAGAGACATGGAGGGAATTGAGAGAGTGAGTATATGTTAAGGAAATAAAAATACCTTTTTTTTTTTAAAGATTTTCTAAAGTTTTTGAAATAAAAAAAATTTTCAAGTTGTCATAACAAAACATATAATACAATAGATAAAAACTATAAAAAAGAAACATATACACCTAAGTAAATAAATTTTAAGCTTTTCTAAAGTTTTATAATCATTTTAAAAAAAATTATAGGCTTTTCTAATAGATTTCTAAATTTTTGTAAGATTTTCTAATAATTTTCTAACTCTTTTAATAATAAAAATTAAAACTTATAGAAAAAAAATAGATACATGCATAAGCTTGAATTATAATAATTAAGTTAAAATTTTTAAAACATATACAATTTACAAAAATAAAGAAGAGCTACAGTGCAGCGTAGTTCCTGCCAAATGTTGGTTAGGTTGATTTTGACAAACAAGTTATGAGAATCTATTAAAGCAATTGAAATGAAGCCCAAAAAAAATTTAAATTTGTTTATGAGGAATGAATATTACAATATACAATACAGAGAAAAATTTAAACCAACCTTTTCTAAAGTTTAAAATATATCTCTTTAGGTTCTTTCTTTTCATGTGGTAAAAGGTATGTTCTTGCCTGTAGCTAAGTAGGTTAGCTCTTGATCAAATATAATTTGAAATCAACTTTTATTTGAAATCAACTTTCAGAATTTAGAAATAGTAAATTATAGCCTCATATTCATAGATGCAAAGAGTCAACAACTGCTCAACATTGAAAAATAGAGCACAAGTATGACCATCAAAATACATAGGTATTTAACAAGGAGACTATAAATGATTAAAATAATGCATCTAAATTATATCTCAATGGCAATCAAAATTGAAATTGTTTGTTCTCTCTCTTCCTTCAAAAGAACACATTTGTTTTAAATTCGATAATGTTAGCACCTGTTTTTATGCCTAAGAGAACATTTGCAAATAAATGAATTGAAATATATCCATAGGTAAACATACCAAATAGATATTGTAATGGCCAAAAATCCTATAACTAGGTAGTATATTGAAATATGTCCACAAATACAGATACCAAATAGATTTGTAATATAAATAATCCCTGTGACATTGGAGTATCTTCATATAATGCATCCCATGATAGAAAACTAGTGTAGCCAAAAGGCAAAAACATCATGCTTTTTTTTCTATGCACATAATAAGAAAACACAAACAGTTGGTTATGCATACCAAACCTATTTCTCAATTATTCGAAGCTACTGATAATCAAACCCTTATCATATAATATACTCTGTAGTAATAAGAGAAACATCTTAACTCCAAGGTAGAGGCACATGCACATGAGTCCCAAGCCCAGCCATTGATCCTATGAAAAAGTGATGATAACCATAATGAGCAGTAGTATCCACGGTGTCTCTGCCTCATATGATGATAAGGAGGATGAGGAGAACCATCATGATGATGGGGCCCTTGATGATGGAATCTACAGCCAAGGGGTGCTTCAAAATTCATAATATGACAATGGTTAAATGTGTGATTTTCCTTCTCTCCTCCATGCCCGTGCATATGATGTTTCTTTTTAATCTTGATATTCTCATAGTGTCTGTGCTTGATTTTGGGAGGTCAATGATGCTTGTGTTTGATTTTGATATGACATTTTAGTTTGTGCTTGTGATGGGAGCATGGACATCCATGAAAAAGGAGGAAAAACACCATAATAAGTGTGCATTATAGCAAAAATGTTAGACCCAAGGCATATCACTTGTAGTCCACAGGTTTAAACTTCAAATCCTAACAACAGCTAAACCAAAAATCAAAATAAAAAACACAATGCTCTCTGATATTTGGACATTATAAACAATTATCCAAGTCAAGGTTTTCATAATAGCTAAAAAAACAATAACACCCACGCCAAATTTATCCATACGCACCAGAGAAAATGAAAGATGATTCAAAGCTTACCCTGATCCTGACATAAAAAGGGAATTACACTCCTCCACGATACAATGGAAATTAGAATATGACCTCAGCTCTTTATTTTGAAACACACAAAGCGATGCAACTTATGTTTCATTATGGTTATTGACCTAACTAAGATATCAGATATGAAAAATTTATCGGATTGAATATGCTTTTAGTTTTATAATTATTAGTTACCTATAGGTGATGTCATACACTGAACCAAATAGGATATCTATTTTAGTTTTAAATGCAAGACACTAGTTGCAGTTACTTGCTAGTGACAGATCGTAGGGTAAAGGAGAGTACATTCCAACTACTTTCGCCCTATAAAACACAATACATTCTACAGCTATGATGGGTTGCAATACAGTGGAATTAGTTATTCCAAGAAGAAAATTTGAACCATATAAAGCTCCCATAATAGTTAACAAGTCATCTTGATCATATCTGTAACAAATGCAGTCATAAACATTAAAATTTATTTTTAAGCTATGTAATTTAATATCAAGTCCAATTACTGAAAACTAATGGTATTGATTATTCATTAAGCATCTTGTATTCATATATAAATGGATATTTTGCATACATTTTTATCCCAAACTGCAAATAGATGGTGCAGAAAAATACTGCTGATATAAATGTAAAGAACAAGAAGACTAAATCATAATCAGGGCTCCTCCAATATGTCCAGTGTTGCTTCCCTAGATAGGCAGTAAATTGTGTGTTAGAAACACTGAGAGGGGGGGGTGAATCAGTGTTTCTCTATTAATTACTTTTCAGCAACTTAAACATAAATCAAACATACATAGAATGAAGTTTAACATAAAAACTCATAACACATGATATGATTACGGGGAAACCTTGATCAAAGGAAAACCCCGGTGGGAATTAGTACCCACAAATATTGTACTAAGTATAATGAACTTGTGAGAGTTCCTTTGCCCTGTTAGAAGC
>MU226874.1:463431-479698 GCA_018584345.1 Thuja plicata
TATATGGCTCACTGCCTAGGCTCACTGCCCAATAAGATGAAGGCTACAACCTTCTGAAAGATGATATGCACTATATCAAAATGAACTGTTGTGATGACACTGTTGTCTGATCAGTTCCATGTATGTGCGAATGCTCTTACTCTCTTAAAGAGCTATATCATATACTGACTTCATAGTACTGTCCCTCTATATCTTCTTCTTACATAATAATTGACACTTCTTTCATATCTTTACATTACATACTTATATATGTAAATCCGAATAGGTGCGACCCAAAACAAATCACTAGTCGGCCCTAAAACAAAATATACAATGCTTCCGAACAAGTCAACTTCAAGCGTGTTCACTACAATGTTAATTACATCATTAAAAACATATAACAAAAGGCACTTAGCCATTACATCACAAAATAACACATGCTGATCAAATCTCTTAGTCGGCTTCCATGCTCTATTTCATGGATTGTTGGTCTATTGATCTGCTTGTAACTTTGCCGTACTGTAGTTCCATACTATGTGTGTCTAGATGTAGCATGTACACATATCATACAACTTATATATGAACGCGCATAAGCTGAATCGATCTCTCGCACATGCGCTGATGTGCTAATCGTTGAGTATCTTTATTCTGCCCTGTTTTCCTTAGTCATTTTGTCTTTCATGATAGAAACTAAACATGACTTTGTTGCCATGATGACAACACAAAATGAGTCATGCATCCTCAGGTAGTCAACTTGCCAACAAATTGCACCCAAGGAGGTTGAGAAAACTGAGTGGGGAAGTGAAGATCTCTGGTCCCGTGGACTATTGATATGGTACATGCAAAATCTTGTTTCTACACCACTGCACAAGATGCATGACATGTGTTATTGACATAGTCTTCCAACTACTAATTTTTAAGCGCAACCTCCTACAAAAATGGTAAATCCAAGACCAAGACCTCTATTTTATCAGCCCTGCGAATAGAGCAATGTCTAGGGAAATGTGCATTCTCTTGCATAGAGAATGTAAATACCTCTGCTCACATGCTGCAGTCATAAATGTGAACCAATAACAGAGGGGGGAAAAAATATCGATTAATATGTGTTAAAAAACATGCATCTCTACTTGTAAAAATAGCATGGAAAACTAATATTTAAGAAAGATTGATTCTAATTGGTTATTGAAGCTTATTTTAATCACTAGTTAATGCTATAGCCCTTTGCTATAGTTTCCTGCAGGCAGGAACTAATAAATAGAAAAGGGAACAAATTAGTTTACCTATTATCAAATAGTATTGACCCGCACACAGAAATAGCTCGAGGATTGCCTCCCATAGCTTCCTCCAACTAGGGTCTCAAACGCTTGTGGTCCCTAGAAAAAATAGTTGAAAGTAATAGTATAATTCTCACATCATATTTATATATAAAATCCAAGTAAAATATGCTTTCTGTGAAGTGCTCATTTGTGCAACATCACACAGTTCATATGAATAGGGGACTTTGTGCTAGCTCGTTTGTGTCATTACGTTCGTATTAATTCCCTTCATGTGAACCATTGTCTTCGTGTGATCAAGATTAGTTTATGTAGATTTCATCTGCCTGCTTTTCCTTCATTGGATAAATTGTAAACCAATTTTGTGGGATCACCCAACCTCTCTAAGTGTTCAAAAATAATTGAATTACACAAAATGTGACTTTATTCAAATTTTTAAAAAACCTCAAAAAATGTCAATAAAGATTTCATTACAATTCAAAAATCAATTATAGAGATTTGAATGTACAACACAATAAAAAAATCATTTCTCAAACCGCTTCAAAATAATCACATTATATTGAGACTATAGTCCCTCCAAATGTGCTATAATGTAGCCTTGTAAGATTAGTCACATTTAAAATTCCTTGGACAGCTATAATGTAGATAATTTTAAGCACTCAAACAATTTGGATGAGAAAAGAAGAAAATTTATAGTATGATATCGAATGTTACAACAAAATGCATTAACTTTAGCTTAGCATGTTAGATAAAAAATCTCAAATCTCGATTCAAAATAGTTGTGACATGCTTTGCTCCACCTCAACCATTTCGCTAGTTGCCCTATTTTCAATCTCTATCAGTAGTTTTGTACTATTTCTAATTTTGATTGTTTCTACTAGATTTGTAATGGATTGAGCCTCCTCCTCGTATTTCAATAAAAAATAAAACACATTCCTTCAAAACATGAAATAAACCAATTGGGGTCCTAATAGTTCTTGCATTTCCCATTGGCTCTTGTTATGTCTTCATGCTTAACATAATTTTTAGCTTTTATCATGTAAATAGCCAAAATGAGATATTCAAAATTTATTCCTTAATTGATAATGATCATATATACATACCTAAGTGTGCGGAACATATATCATGATAAGCTATTTGTTTGAATATTTTACTTTATGATTGAATTAAAAATCTCACGTAATTACTATTTCATTTTTGGTTTTGCAAGTATTTTGTTATCAAGCCTCAATCAATTAAATTTATTTAAATCAACATAATAATGACAATTCAATCTATAATTCTTTTCTTAGCAATCTCACAAATACATTCATCATTTAAAATTAATCTCTCTTTATAAGAAATAATATTACCACAACCAACAATAAACAATAAAGGACAATAATAATTATCTTGGATTAATACTTTTTTGTATCACTTATAACACATACAAAAGGAGCTATCTTATCTACATGTATCTTATGGTTATTACAGTGTCACAAAATGTACACATAGAATATGAGAATTTCATTGCAACAACTTACAATATGTTCTCATAATAACATATTATAGATGTATAAAAATAATATACTTCACAAGAGACATATTCCATCAATATTGCATATTCCTTCAAATAAATTTTATTTACTACGAATAATAAAATCCACCAAATATAATATAATCTACTCATCAAACAGATAAAAACTCAAACCTAAACTAAAAAATAACAAAATTATAGTCATATAATAATATTAATACGTTTTGCGTAATTCCTTATGTAAATTTAAAATATGTTTGATGGTTTATGTGTTGTCCAACAAGAAAACCTACTGAAGTAAATATATATTATTCATGAGGATGGCCAACTCATAACTTTTCTAACAAGGATTATAACAATAACAATCCCACATGTGCCAACCCCAGTCACATTCTCCCCCATATGCATGGTCTTCTTTTGAACACGTTTCAGAGCACTGTTCTTGCCTTATACCAAGGCATATTCCCTTAAAGTGACCGTTGTGGAATCTACATTTAGCACCCATGCACGTTGATCATATTACAGATGTATAACTTGTTAATCTTATTTTTAAGCGATAAAATAAAATCATTAATATCAGCAGATAAAAGCTAAAGGAAGAATAAAATGTACAATAATATTAATACTATTCAATGTAGCTAATTATAATTTTAAGTACACGGTGAAGATATGAAATTGTTATCCAACTCTAACATGTTAAACATATGTAATAGCAAATAAATCAAATTTTTGCTAGCAGCCAATCTAAATTTGATTGGTTTTATTTTCCTATTGTGTTCCATGTGTTTTTGTGTGTATGCCTAGACACACACACACACACACGTGTGTGTGTGTGTGTGTGTGTGTGTGTGTGTGTGTGTGTGCGCGCGCGCGCGCATACATATATGTATATATGTATATACATAGATTCATATATACATATGTTATTTTTTTCTTTTTGAAATAAAGACAACAATAAAAAGTGTGTAGATATTTTACAAAAGAAAATCATGTCTCTAGTAGCAAGACCTTTCTATTTGCTAGAAAAACTATATCCAAAAGAAAATATATATTGAACAAATTATCAAATTAAATATATTTGAAAAAAATGTATATGGCCAAAGTGGAAAGACCCATCCAAGGCTTTTAAGTAAAATTTAATTTTAAATTTTTAGTATCTTACATATTAGACATAATACTATTCATCATACTTACATACATATATAGATGGAAAAAACTAACAAAGGCCTATAATTATAAGCCTTATGTCTCTTTTTTGTTATATATAGTGCAACTACAAAAATTGATTTATATTTGGAAATAAGATGATTGGGAGAAATTTGATTAGTTTCACTAGGTTTCAATTTAGTTTATTTCTTAGATATGAATTTGTACATTATTAAGATGAAAAATTAATTTGTATAAATTTATACATTGATGATACATTCAAATCTAAATATAATTAATGCTTTTAATTCACATAAAGTTATCAAACTAGAATTTCTTACAAATATAGTGCATACATTAATTTAAAGCTAAAGTCTCTTTTCTCCACAAAATTGAATATTGTATTGTGTTGTGATTGACAACGATTTGAATAAAGTGAAGGAATGTCATTAATGATTGGAATTTACTCAAGACTAAATAAAACATTGATCCTTGCGAACTCAATATTCAATATATTTTAAATGAAGGTGGAGATGATAGGAAGCAAGGGATGGATAAAAAATGAAGTTTGAAGATCCATAGAAGAAAACCATTCGAGCTAATTTATCTAAATAATGTATTGTTTAAAGGCATTTTTAACAAGTTTATTTTGTGCATCTCCTACACTCATTGCATTCCATCAAAATAAATATCCTTTCAACATTTTGTTAAGTAGTTGATGTGCCATAAAACATGCTTCCACATTTTACGTGCATGCCTAATAGAATATTGGAAACTACATCATAGAGGTGAAAACCCCCTTTCTATAATTCTTCCATGAATGAGCATACTCTATTCGAAGCCCTTATCTTTGTAGCCTATGAGTACGGTGGCAATACTAAACTAATCAGGTTGGACAACTACACATTACATTTTTCTGTAAAATTTTAAATCCTTTAAAAAAAATGTACTGAGAGATATTAATTTTTAAAGGAAATTTATTTAGAAAAGAAATAAATTATTAAATTTATTATAAAATATTGAAAGAACAAAAATAAACAAGAAAACCCTATTGAAAAGACTATTTCTAAAACCTAGAAAATTAAAAATCGGAACTTCACAAGTCCATTTATCTCTCTTGCACATAGAGAACATAACAAGAACACCAACCAAAATGTACATTCCATAAATACATTGTCTTTCATACATAAAAATCTTAAATATATCATCTACCACTAACACTATCTAGGTATCAAAAGATTCAAAGCTAGTTAACCTATAAGAAACTAATAATGTTGAAATAAATGATGTAATCACCATCAACATTTTTTTAAGCAAAAGTGGATATACCACTGAATATATTAATATAAAAAGGAGCGGTTCGAGAGCTCAAACGGGAAAGAACTAGTAAGAAAACCCAAAATCCTTGGTGAATAGAAGAAAAGAAAGTATTACAACCTATGACCTACCAAATACAAGCAATGTCACTATGCATTGACATTGAGATTCAAGCTGACTTGATCTAGAAACAACGAGCGCGCATATAGCATATGGTGACTAGAAAATATCAACATATTACACTAATACCAAATATATCCACGATGAATCTAATACACCAGAGATATTGTCACAGAAAATTCTGAAGCTTTCCCAAATAAAAAATTACAAACACTTAGCATGTTCTTCGAATTACTCCTCCATTGTGTCAATATCATGTGGCACTGAGTCCTATTGTGATTTGGTAGACCAATCCAAAGACTCAATATGCTAGCTAGAGACAAGTTTTTCTTGTGTGTTGATTTCCCATCCCGACACCTGTTTATCTTCTTCCCAAGAACGATGGGCAAGCTTTCTCTCTAACCGACTACAATCCACTTCATTATGTTCTTGACCAGGAATCACCATGGGAGACTAGCTTGTACCAACCAAACTCTGTCAAATTCCAAGAGGTTCCACCATTGCAGAAGTCGTTTGAATATTGGGAAGGGTAACCTGGACAATCGGTAGTGAAGGAGGAGGATTATTTGGCATTTCCATTAGTTTGAGAAATGCACCCACTACCAATTCTACATTTTCCTCCAATGCATAACCCAAAATAGAATTTGTCGAATGCAACACCCCTTTAAGGTGTCAAATAGTTTGCCTTTATAGTGACCTTTTAATACTGTCGAAAGTGACCATGTAAGCATGGTTCATTAGCAGTAGATGTCGAGGAAAAAAACCTCCCACCAGTGTGTTTCTAGTCCATAGGTCATATATCTGCATCGCTCTCTACAATTTCTTATCTTCCCAAAAGTTATGCTTAACAACTTTGAAAGCCAAAATTTCTAATAAATGAACCAATTGAAAGAAGTCCATAGCTTTTGAAAGAAATATCAAAACAACATGCGATGCATATAAAAACCGTTGGGATCTTGGCGCCAGATTTTTCTACCCAATGACCATCTTTATGGTTGACCGAGTAATAGCAAAATGAGACACAAACATATCATCTAGTATGGAGTCATCAATATTGTGGGGGAGGACATCTTCAGCTTCAGTAGGTGCAATGCGGATTGTGAAGTTCTTTGAAAGTATTTTAGCATGATAACTTGCACATTGTTCGCACTGAGCACATACCACAGCCTGAGTTTCCATTTCCAATCTTTGTCATGTACACTAGAATGAAATGAGTTAAAATAAAGATGGACCATTATTATCATCTACCTGTGTACACTTTCAAATCCCATCCAATCTATGATCATTAAATGAATAGGCCTTTTCTTTAGGAGAAACAAGGAATTCACTTGTGATCGGGATGATTACTCGTGCGAAATCAATTATATTTTCTGCACAGATCCTAAATGGGAATATATTTATCCATGCGTCCCTCAGCCTTGTGGTAATTTTAAACTTGGTGGCCACTATTTTCTAACATCACTAGGTACTTGTATTTTACATGTTTGGCAAATTACTTTCTGCTATCAAGTAATGACCCAAAATCAATGACAGAATCCTTCCCCGAAATATAATCTACAACAAAATCCTTACCCCACGTAGAACACAACTAGTCACCAATGTAAATAGGCTTTGAAGAATGTCACAGAGGATACATGCATTGATTGATCCATTACCAAAACCAAGTACAATTATACACGGTGCCCTCAAACTCAGGGAACAATGACACTATGTGGCATATGATGTCAGTCTAGTACTAATTGATCTCATTAGCTTGATGCAATTATAGTGATGTAACAATGTATCTCCCATACTTACTATTTATACATCAAATACTTTTACATTTTAATTTATCTAAGCCCACCAACCTATGCAGTTCATATAGCTCTTCTGGAATTGTAGTTGGCACTATAAACATTATATCAGTACCATCGCAACCCAAGTTGGACAAGTGGTCAGCAACCCAATTACCTTCCCTAAGCATAAGGGATAAGAATATGAAAGGAAACTTATCTAAGATATGCCATATTTTCTTCAATATATATTCTAGCTACCAATTGTGGGATTCTCTTTTAACACAAGCATTTATGATTACCATCAAATCACCTTCTACATGAATGTGAATGAACTTGCTATTTTTGGCCAAAATAAGTCCTGCAAGCAATGATTGTCCTTCTACTATGTTATTTGACCCTAAGGGTAATGGGGAAGTAATACCTACCAATAAACTTCCTTGTGAGTCTGTAATACATGTACCCAAGCCTGATATTCTAGCATTTCCATGTGAGGCTCCATCAAAATTCATTTTCACTACATGTTGATCTAGAGGGAGCCACCTAATAGTTGATCGATCTACATGCCCTGATACCTTCTCTGGGACTTCCCAGCCCATTGGAAAGGTGGATTTTTTCTGATTTCTCAGTAGTACATCGTCCCATGATGTCAATACAGGACTGTAACAACAGCGACATATACTAGCATTCACTACTTCAGATATTCACATCTCAATGCCTTCCAATATTGTTTCCAAAGTTGACGGTTCATTTCTAAAAATCATTTTATTCCTCTCCCACCTAATCGACCACATAACTAAAGTTGGAGTGCACTTCCAAATATTAACAAAAAGTGAGTCATGATGAAGATCTAGCCAAGATTGAAATAAATCCCACATCTTGTTGGGTAAGGGGATAAAGTAGCAGAGTTTTCTGAGGACAAAGGACTAGCAGTCTTATGCAAAAGGACATTGTAGTAGCAAGTGATCTACCGCCTAAAACTTTTCATCACACAATGTACATTGAAAATCTTGTGTGATGCGAAACTTTTCCAATCGATCACTGGTAAGAATCCTATTTTTAATGCAAGCCATGCAAAGAACCCTACTTTAGGAAGGACATCATGATTCCAACAAAATTAATAAGCACGAGAAGGGACCTTATTAGAATCCACATGCTGGAGAATTATATAACCCTCTTTAACAGAGTATTTCCCATTCTTTGTAGAGGCCCAGACTAACTTATCTTGTTTGTTTGACAAATATACTTGTCTAGATGCAAGTGTATTGCAAAATAGATCTGTAGACACCTAAATCTGATTAACCTAATTCAATCATATTTAGTACTTTCTACGACATATCAGCTAAGTAATTAAGCATTACCTAATTAACCTATGTCATCCCCTAGCCCTAATTAATTCAATTAATTGGCTATAGTCCTGATTAATTATTAAAAGCAACCAATAGTTTAATAATTAATTAAAACTCTATTCCCCTATTATTAAATGAATATATTATTTATGTAATTCAATTCATTAATATTACCTTTAACCCCTAACCTAACCTATCTCAACCACCTAACTCAGAGTTCAAACTCATCCCAACCCTTTCACACATACTAATCCCATCACCATCCCCCTAATCACCCCTCTTTAACCCTAACCCTAATCCTAAGCTTGTCACATTCCTAATCTTTGGATTAGGAATTCAATCCATCCCTTATCCCCTCATCCAAACTTCATTAAGACCCGCATAAATGTCTCATTAATGCTTCTTACAATCTTCTTCCACACTCCATCCCCAAAGTCTTTCCTCATCCCATTGGCTCATTTCCCTAAATGGTCACATTATTCCCTATTTTCAACCCAATCAGATTGTGACACTTGTCACAATGAGAGGCACTTAAAAAAGAACAATCCTTACATGCTCTCTTCTAGGTGCATCTGAGCCCCTTTTCAGGTTTGCATCCTAACCACTCATTTTGAGAATATTTTTCTATAAAAGAAACCCCATTCCTTCACAAAATATATTCATCTCTCATGCAATGTTATAATGCAGTTTTGTATCTACACTTTGAAGCAATAAGCCAATATCTTGGAGCTTGAAGCACATCAAATCTTGAGCACACATCAATAAGCATGGACACATCAAAAGATCAAAAGGGAGCTTGGTTCAGTTTTTAGGGAGGTGTGCACTTCTTTAATTTCTTATTATTTTTAAGTTCTCTTCTATGTCCAATCTTGTATGAAGTTTAGATTATTAGTTGTAGACTGTTTTAATTCGTTATTATGCTCCTTTACACCTGATTTTCCATTACTCACATTCGGGCACGCCTAGTGGGACCCACTTCACGGGTCAGTTTAACTAACATAGTGATTTTTTTGTAGTTTTTGTGAAGTTTGTGTATTTTCAGGTTTAAAGGCGTCTTGGCTAACCCTTATCATCACCTAAGGGTAGTATCGCTAACTTTGACCAAAAATGTGTATAGTTGACTTTTGGTCAACCATGGTTAAACTTCCTCTATTCATTTTGATTTTCAAACCAGGTGTTCCATGTACCCCTTGGAACCTAGGTTTTCAATTTTGCGCATTTTAGAGATGGTTGACTTTTTGGTCAACTCTAGTTGACCTTTTTGGTCAATTGTCTTGATTTACGTGTGTGAGTGTTTTTGGTCAACTCTGGTTAATTTTTTTAATCAACTATCTCGATTGACTTTTTGGTCAACTTTGGCTGACTTTTATGGTCAACTATCTCGGTTTGCATTCAGTTCACGGAAACACATATCTTTTGCATACGAGCTCCATTTTGGACAATTCAAAAAATGCCAGAAAGATGACTCAGAGGGCTATTCTGATATGCAAGTCACTTCATTATATTCTTCATCATAAAAAATTACGTGAACACGTTCAAAATCCCCCTTTCTTTTCCGCACTAACTTAATCAAATCACACCCAATCTTGAGTGCACAAAGAATTGAACCAAGCTATCAAACATTTCATTTTGGATCTAAAACTGAACAAGAAAATTGAACATCTCATTTTGGGTTTTAAAAATTGAACAAGGAAAATCTCACATCTCTTTTTGGATCTAAAATTGAACAAGCAAACTTGCACATTTCATTTTGGGTTTCTAACAATTGAACAACAACAATCACATCTTTTTTTCAAGTATACTAAAATCATGGAAAACAAAATCTCAAATGCCTAAAGTATCAAACACTTCATTTCAGATTCTAAATACCACCAAGAAATCAACACTTCAAATTTGGGTTTAAAATTGGACAATCAAACATCATCTTGAATGCATAAACAAGAATTGAACAAGGCAAAGCACATTTACATTTGGTGCACATAAAATCGAACAAACTTGTGATTTTATTTCTCCAAAACTCAAACATTGCCTAACTTGTCAAAGGAAATAACCGTTTGGTTGGCGTCTTTGGTGCACTTGCACAAAATATGTAGAGAGCAACCTCACTTCACGCACTATCCTCTCCCATTGGCTTTCGTGGTTGTTGGTGCAAGAGAAAGGTGATTGTGACTATTCAATATTTTCTAAATTTTCTTAGAGGGGCATGTCTAGAAGAAGCACGAGTACTTCTAGAGAACGACCCCAAACCGGTAAATCCTTTAGCTGATATAGAAATAAGGCGTGACCCAAAGGTCCACTTTATATCCTTTCGCTTAAGTCAGTCATGTTTTATGGTAGTCCATACTAGGTGAAACAATTCTCTCCAAGTCGAGAGGAGGAGATTGGATTGATTTTGCATTTGGAGATTTTAATAAAACTGTTAAATTACTGTATTTTTCATATTTTGAGACCATGTGTAGCCATGTATAGTGTGTAGATGTTTTAAAACATATTGGGGATTGTGATGTTATATTTTATATTTCATATGCGTAAAGTATGAGGTTTTTATTTTCTGTTTGGAGGTAGAAAACATAGAATTACTCACTCGTGGTATTTATAGACATCATTTCTAGGGATTGTGAAAGAAATGGCCATATCTTGCAATCCCACCCTTAGTTGTTAATGAACCTAGAGGAAATGTAAATGCATTCTATTTATATTATGATTTTAGTTGTGTTTTACAGGTTCCTAGCAGGAGCAGGAAGAAAGTTGATGCCCTAAGTGGACATGTCTATGTGGAAACCGAAGTGAAGAATAGAGAAGGTTTCATATCTGGAGTTGGGTGATTGATAAAATAATATTCCTTTGGATTTGGTGATTAATTCATGAATATAAGATGACTAGGTTGTTGTATTGGTGGGGCAACATCATTTAGAAGCACTTCCTTTGGAAAACAAGCCTAATTAGGATAATTAGGTCTCCTAGTCTCAGTAAGGGTTGAGACCCGTGATTAGTGAACCAGAACAAACCTTTGGGAGGGTTGTATAAATTTCTAAAGGGTTTCATAATAAACTTTTGATTTTTTGGGTCCTTTGGAGAAATAAAGAGTGAAGTGAGAAAAATTATCTATGAAGGGCTATAAGGATTAGGGGTCTTTTCTGGAAGAGTATACACCATTGGATTAGGAGTGTAGAATCAATGATTTTTTTGTTTCAATTTGGCCTAGAAAAAACCATATCAAAGCCATTTATGTATCTTGGGTCTTGAGAACCATATCAAGCCTAAGTAAGCCATTTTTTCCTCAAGAGTCACTTGGATTCATAAGGCAAAGCTAAGGGTTTGGTTATGTTTTTGAATAAATAGTTGTGAATGGGATATGGAACTTAATAAACAAAGTGTAAATCACCCTATGGAGTCATAATTAAGATGTTAGGGTCCTTGTCTTGGTCCTTGGATTGAGGAACTTATCATAACTAGGAAGACTAAAGAAGCAAGGGCTCTACATCAATTGATCTATGGGTATGTCATGTTGCACTGAGTGATGTAAGCATTGCAAATGAATTGGCATGTTCTAGGTCATTATGGCACTTCTAGATGCTAGAATCCAATCAAATATATAATACCCTCTATCGATACATGTTTCAATGCAATAAAATAATATGCCTGTAGAAGGTCGTTAGGAAAATTACATGATATATCAGCTTGACGATGGGCTACTACAAGAACTCCTAACTCCTATGGTATAGGGAGGCTAACAACTAATTATGGATCAGAATCGCACCCTCCACTGGATGATATCTCTAAAGATAATCTCATTTAGGGTCTGCTAAAAATATATTTGTTAACTGTATATGATGTAATAGTGGTGGCAGCTGATGAAATATCATTGTTTGTGTCAATTGCTTCCCTCTCAAAAGCAATGAGAACTTTTTCTGTAATAGCTAACATAGATGGTGCTATGGTCAGAAATATTAGGCTCGCTAACTGTCTATGAGATGGCGTAGCTCAATCAATCTTATAGTACTAATCACAATCATCAAATCTACCACATCTGTGACCAAAATAACCAAGATTATCAAGGTAGTTAACATTAAGGTGCAAACTGACCTTACTGTATAACTCTTGTGTAAAATATAACTGAATCAGGTCATTATAAGGATAAAAACTATGTGCGGAAAGGAAATATGGGTAAATATGACAGACTATCTCTAGATTAATGTATTGTGTAACTTAATAGGCCCTCACCTTGAAATTATGCTTATATAATGGGAAGAATTCTCGCTTGATGATGTCCTTGGTAACATAGTGGTAGACCATTTCTAAGTAGACATCATCCAAGATCTATGCTCTCAAAGTCTGGAAAATCTCAAAAATAATCTACGGGGTATATGCAATATGTATTATCATGCGCTAACTTAGTTTCTCAATACTTGAAAAAATATTGGTGCATATATCTTTGTAAACCCCATTCAATGTATTTATGGAAGCTCTAAATCTCTTATTCTCAATATTAGCATACTACAAAATACTAGTGAGTCAGGGACAATAGGATCATCAAGATATGTATCATCATGAGGTGCATCATTATGAGGATGTGATGCAGGTGCATCTTAGGTCATTGGCAATCTTGCACACCTAAAAATATGTTTGTTTTGCATTTTCAGTTATTTGGAGGCTGCTCAGGAGGTACTCTATTGCTCGGGTCTATCACTCGGGCATGCTTGTGTTTTATTCTATTGCTCAGGATTGTCGCTCAGGCATACTTGCATTTTTCTCTGGCGCTCAGGTTTTTTTCTTGTTTCTCGGGTTCTTCTTTGCCCGAGGCTCTCTATTGCTCGGTCAACCTTTGCCCAAGATTATCATTTGGAAGATTGGATCTGAAGGCCGACTTGATCATATAATTTCCATTTCTGAATTGATTTGTGATATGTGTGGACCTAAATCTAGGTCTCTCTTACGGATTTGAGTATCGACCTCTTTTGGTGGACTCTTGTATATATTTAGTTGTATGTTCTTAGTTTAGGTATCAATTCTTAGAGAAAGAAAGCAAATGTTTAGATATTGAGATCAAAGTTCTATGATCTCTGTTGTATGAGGATCAATCTATAATTTGTTGTCATGTATATGGCCGAAACCAGGAAGGCCTTACAGCTTGACATGTAATGAGTCTTATCAATTAATATAAAGGATCTCTACATTTCTCCTCTCCCACTGGTGTTTTTTCTTCCGCATTGTGTGTTGGCAAGGTTGGTTGGCATTTGGAAGTGCCCTAGGCCCCATTTTCTACCTTCCTTATGTCATGTGGTATCAGAGCATTGGTGAGGTCTAGTTCCTTATTGTAAACTCTAGATATTTTTTGTAGGGTGACAGGTTGCGATCTGACCTACAATTGCAGAGAGTTTCAAGATGGTTCATGGAAGAGGAAATGCATATCCATGTCTAGCTGATGTGCTTAGACAGATAACTGTTAGATTGGAAGATGTTGAGAAGCCCAACGTAGAGGAAGACATCTTGATGATGTTAGTGATGATGAAGTTGAAGAAGTGCAAGGTGAAGCTCCACCTGCACCTGTTATGGACCAAGAAGAAGAAATATTCTTGAGAGCTTTGACAAGTTTGAAATCCACATCTCAGTTCAATCCCTCTGAGTATAGTGGAAAGTTGGATTATCATGAGTTGATAGATTGGATAACTGAGATGGAAAAGTACTTTGAATATGAGAATGTATCAGAGGACAACAAGGTGAAGATTGCAAGCACAAAGTTGAAAGGTCATGCATCCCTATGGTGGGAACATCTACAATTGTATTGGAAGAAGAAAGGTAAAGCCAAAATCAAGGTATGGGATAAGATGGTGAACAAATTGAAACGAAAGTTTCTACCTTGTGATTATCAAATTAACCTAGTTTGGAGAATACAAAGTTTGAGGCAGAAAGACAAATCAGTGAAAGAATATACTGAAGAATTATATAGATTGGACAACAGATCTGGCCATGTTGAAGATGAGGTGGAAATAACAACAAGGTATCTGAATGGATTGAGAAGTTCTATACAAGATGAGATTAGTTTGGTCAAGATGGAAGGCATTGAGGAGGCATACCAATTTTCCCTAAAAGCTGAGGAGAAGTTGAACAAGAGATTTGAACAAAGATAGAGAGATAGAGGTGAAAGATTCCCTAGAGAAAGAGGTAGATCGCATGGTGAAAATAGTAGATTTGAACCAGACAAGGCAAATACAGACACAAATCAAGATGAAGGAAAGACTGAATAGAAAGGTGGAAATTCATACCAAGGAAGAGGCAATTACTCCAGAGGTGGATATAGCAGAAAAGGATTCCAAGTCACTTGTTACAATTGTGGTGAAGAAGGACATAAATCCTTTGAATGTACACATGAAAGCAAGAAGATCAGTAGTAGCAGAAATTCATTGGTGCAAGAGGAGTCATCTAATGAAGCTGAAAAGGGAAATAATATCATGATCCGAAGGATACTATGGAGTGAAAAGGATAAGCAAGATCCGATCAGGAAAATTTTGTTCAAGACCATATGTTGAGTTGCAAATAAACTTTGCACAGTCATTTTTGATAGTGGAAGCTTGGATAACTTGGCATCTAAAGAGATGGTCACAATATTGCAGTTGGAAAGGATGAAGCAACCAAAACCCTATCATATCTCATGGATCAAGGATGAGCACACATTAATGGTAAGTGAACAATGTTTTGTGAATCTAAAAATTGGGAAGTATTATGATAAGGTGTTGTGTGATATTATGCCAATGTATTATTGTCACATTTTGTTGGGTAGACCTTGGCAATATGATAGACATGCTATACATGATAGAAGATTGAATAAATATACTATTTGGGTTGATGGTAAGAAACAAATCTTGTTACCTTTGGTTGAAGAATTTGTTGATGAGCTATGTACATCTGTGAAAGTTTGTCAGATGGAAGGTAGATAGTTTGTTAAGGATTTGAAAAGGAATGATATTTGTTATAATGCTTTGATTCATAACAAACCAAGTAAGAGTGCAGAAGATGGAATACCTAGAGAAGTTGAGAAGTTACTCACTGAGTATAAAGAAATCATTTCAGGTAATGCACCTGATGGTTTTCCACCAATGAGAGATATCAGTTTTTGTATGGATGTGATTTCTGGAGCTAGTTTACCGAACAAAGCACCACATTGGTTAACACCTACCAAAAATGAAGAGCTTAACCGACAAGTTCATGAATTGTTGAACAAAGGATGGATCGGAGAAAGTTTGAGTCCTTGTGTTGTACCAGTTGTGTTGGCAACTAAAAAGAATGGAGAATGGAGAATGTGCACTGATTCAAGAGAAATCAATAAGATTACAGTGAAGTATAGATTTCCTATACCAAGAATGGATGATATAATGGATTGTTTGAGTGGAGCAAAGTAATTTACCAAAATTGATTTGAAGAGTGGATATCATCAGATCAGAATCAGAGAAGGTGATGAGTGGAAGACTGCTTTCAAGACAAAAGAAGGTTTGTATGAGTGGTTGGTTATGCCCTTTGGTTTAACTAATGCACTGACTACATTTATGAGGTTGATGAATGAAGTTTTGAATAAATTATTGAATAAATGTGTGGTTGTAATGTCCCCGCCAGGGAACCCATAAGGAATCAGGTCTTATGACCAAAATTGCAACTAATTTTTATTTTTATTTTTTACATCATTACTACTCCACATTTACATTCCTTAAGGTTCCCTTAATGAATTTCATTTACTAACACACTTACATTACTTATCCAAATTAAATTTCATTTCTTTTCTTTACTTTCACATTTAGA
>MU226874.1:482842-508800 GCA_018584345.1 Thuja plicata
TAATATGTCCATACAACTGCAATAACCAATAATATATGCTCAAATATCTCATAAAATGCTAACTAAATAATAATCATATTCCATCATAAAACCCAATAGTGTCAAAGCAATAGTCCTGTCCATCTAACATAGGAAGATTCTAGGGTGGGCATTACAGTGGTTGTATATTTGGATGATATTCTAATATTCAGTAAGACTAGAGAAGAGCATTTGATGCATATAAGGCAAGTGTTGTAGAGATTGAAAGAGGAAAAGTTGCTGATAAATTTGAAAATGTTCCTTCATGAAAGAAGAACTTGTGTATTTAGGTTTTGTGATTTCAGCTAATGGTTTAAAGATGGATCCTGAGAAAGTTGAAGCTATACTTAATTGGCCTACACCTGATAATGTCAATGAGGTAAGATCATTTCATGGATTGGCAAGTTTTTACAGGAAGTTTATCAAAAATTTCAGTTCTATTTGTAATGCTATGACTGAGACAATGAGAGGAGAAACAAGAGAATTTAAATGGAAACATGGAGCTGATAAGAGTTTTGAGACATTGAAGCTAAAGGTTGTTTAATTACCTGTGTTAGCCTTACCTGATTTCAATAAGGTATTTCAAGTTGAATGTGATGCAAGTGGAAGTGTAATTGGAGCTGTATTGACTCAAGAAGGTAAACCTGTTGCTTTCTTAGTGAAAAGTTGAATAATGCAAAAAGGAAATATTTTGTCTATGATAAAGACTTCTATGTTATTGTTCAAGCCATGAACAAGTGGATACATTACTTGATGCCAATTGAATTTGTGTTGTATACTGACCATAAGGATTTAGAGTATTTGGGTAGTCAAAATAAGTTGAATCAGAGAAATATGAAATGGGTAGAGTATTTTTAGAGTTTTACATTTTTGATTAAGCATAAGAGTGGAGTCTCTAACCAAGTTGTTGATGCATTGAGTAGAAGAAGATCTTTGTTGACCGAAATGAGAATTAAAATTCTTGGCTTTGAGTACATGAAGCATTTGTATGAAAGTGACCCTGATTTTTCAGAGTCGTGGAGAGTGTGCAGAGCACCTAATTCAAATGAAACAAGTAAGTATGAAGATTATTTCATTCAGGAAGACATGTTGTTCAAAGGTATTCAGTTGTGCATACCAAGAGGATCAATGAGAACTAATTTGATTAAGAAGAAATATAGTAGTGGATTGGATGGACACTTTGGTATTGATAAGACATTGAGTTTGCTGAAGGAAAGATGCTTTTGGCCTCAGTTGTATAAGGATGTTCATAAATTTGTGAGAAGTTGTAGAGTTTGTCAAGTTGCAAAAGGAGTAAGTCAGAATACTGGTTTGCACACACCAATTATTGTTCCTGAGAAACCGTGGAGTGATATCAGCATGGATTTTGTTCTTGGCTTCCAAGGACAGCAAGAGGTAATGATTCCATATTTGTTATTGTGGATAGATTTTCAAAGATGACACATTTCATATCATGTAGGAAAACATCAGATGCAATTTACATATAGCAAATCTTTTCTTTAAGGACATTGTCAGATTGTGTGGATTACCAAGGAGTAGTATCTCTGACCGAGACAGTAAGTTTGTAAGTTATTTTTGGAGAACACTTTGGAAGAAGTTGGATACTGAATTGAAGTTTAGTTCTACATTTCATCCATAGACTGATGGACAAACAAAGGTTGTAAACCAAAGTTTGGGTAATTTGTTGAGATGTTTAGTTGGTGACACACCAAGAAATTGGGATTTGATGTTGGCACAAGCAGAATTTGCATACAATAACTCAGTGAATAGTACTGGGAAAACACCTTTTGAGATTGTTCATGGCACACAACTGAGAGGTATATCAGACTTGAGAGACATTGTTGGAGAAGAGAAAAGGAGTGCTGAAGCAGAAGAATTTACACAAATTATGAAGATATTGCATGAAGATGTAAAGTAGAAGCTGGAGAAAAGTAATCAGAAATACAAGGATAGTGCAGACAGATCAAGAAGACATAAAACATTTGAAGTTGGTGATGCAGTAATGGTTCATCTAAAGAAAGACAGATTTCCTATTGGAACATATGGTAAATTGAAGGTGAAGAAATTTGGTCCCTGGAATATACTAAGGAGATTTGGCAGTAGAAATGCTTATGAAGTTGAGTTACCTGATGACATAGACATATCACCTATATTTAATATTTTAGAATTGTATGAATATCATGAACCTGATGAAGAAGTGACAGTACCAAGTATTTATCCTAAGAAGTAGATAGAGGAAGTTAAAAAGATTTTGAAACAGAGAATTGGCAGAAGTACAAGAGGAAAAGAATACATGGAGTATCTGGTAAAATGGAAAACCGTAGATATGAACCAGACAAGGTAAATACAGACACAAATCAAAGCAAAGGAAAGACTCAATGGAAAGGTGGAAATTCATACCAAGGAAGAGGCAATTACTCCAGAGGTGGATATAGCAGAAGAGGATTCCAAATCACTTGTTACAATTGTGGTGAAGGACATAAATCCTTTGAATGTACACATGTAAGCAAGAAGATCAGTAGTAGCAGAAATGCATTGGTGCAAGAGGAGTCATCTAATGAAGCTGAAAAGGGAAACAATCACATGATCCAAAGGATACTATGGAGTGAAAAGGATAAGCAAGATTCGATTAGGAAAATTTTGTTCAAGACCAGATATAGAGTTGCAGATAAAGGTTGCAAGGTCATTGTTGATAGTGGAAGCTTGGAGAACTTGGCATCTAAAGAGATGGTCACAATATTGCAGTTGGAAAGAATGAAGCATCCAAAACCCTATCAGATCTCATGGATCAACGATGAGCACACATTAATGGTAAGTGAACAATGTTTTGTGAATCTGAAAATTGGGAGGTATTATGATAAGGTGTTGTGTGCTATTATGTCAATGGATTGTTGTCACATTTTTTTGGGTAGACCTTGGCAATATGATAGACATGATATATATTATGGAAGATTGAATAGATATACTATTTGGGTTGATGGTAAAAAAAAAATCTTGTTACCTTTGGTTGAAGAATCTGTTGATGAGTTATGTACATCTGTGAAATTTTGTCTGATGGAAGGTACACAATTTGTTAAGGATTTGAAAAGGAATGATATTTATTATGCTTTGATTCCTAAAAAACCAAGTAAGAGTGCAGAAGATGGAATACCTACAGAAGTTGAGAAGTTACTGAATATAAAGAAATCATTTCAAATAATGTACCTGGTGGTTTTCCACCAATGAGAGATATCAGTCATTGTATGGATGTGATTCCTGGAGCTAGTTTACTGAACAAAGCATCACATTGGTTAACACCTACTGAAAATGAAGAGCTTAACCGACAAGTTCATGAATTGTTGAACAAAGGCTTGATTCGAGAAAGTTTGAGTCCTTGTGTTGTACCAGTTGTGTTGGCACCTAAAAAGAATGGAGAATGGAGAATGTGCACTGATTCAAGAGCAATAAATAAGATTACAGTGAAGTATATATTTCCTGTACCGAGGATGGATGATATAATGGATTGTTTGAGTGGAGCAAAGTATTTTACCAAAATTAATTTGAAGAGTGGATATCATTAAAGAAGGTGATGAGTGGAAGACTTCTTTCAAGATAAAAGAAGGTTTGTATGAGTGGTTGGTTATGCCCTTTGGTTTAACTAATGCACTGAGTACATTTATGAGGTTGATGAATGAAGTTTTGAAGAAATTCTTGAATAAATGTGTGATTGTATATTTGGATGATATTCTGATATTCAGTGAGACTAGAGAAGAGCATTTGATGCATATAAGGCAAGTGTTGCATAGATTGAAAGAGGAAAAGTTGCTAATAAATCTAAAAAAGTGTTCCTTCATGAAAGAAGAACTTGTGTATTTAGGTTTTGTGATTTCAGCTTATGCTTTAAAGATGGATCCTGAGAAAGTTGAAGCTATACTTAATTGGCCTACACCTGAGAATGTCAGTGAGGTAAGATCATTTCATGGATTGGCAAGTTTTTACATGAAGTTTATCAAAAAAATTAGTTCTATTTGTAATGCTATGACTCAGACAATGAGAGGAGACAAACGAGAATTTAAATGGAAACATGGAGCTAATAAGAGTTTTGAGATATTGAAGCTAAAGGTTGTTGAATTACCTGTGTTAGCCTTACCTGATTTCAATAAGGTATTTCAAGGTGAATGTGATGCAAGTGGAAGTGCAATGGGAGCTTTATTGACTCAAGAAGGTAAATCTGTTGCTTTCTTTAGTGAAAAGTTGAATGATGCAAAAAGGAAATATTATGTCTATGATCAAGAGTTCCATACTATTGTTCAAGCTATGAAGAAGTGGAGACATTACTTAATACGAATTGAATTTGTGTTGTATACTAACCATAAGGCTTTAGAGTATTTGGGTAGTCAAAATAAGTTGAATCAGAGACATATGAAATGGGTAGAGTATTTTTAGAGTTTCACATTTGTGATTAAGCATAAGAGTGGAGTCTCTAACCGAGTTGTTGATGCATTGAGTAGAAGAAGATCTTTGTTGACCGAAATGAGAATTGAAGTTCTTGGCTTTGAGGACATAGAGCATTTGTATGAAAGTGACCCTAATTTTTCAGAGTCGTGGAGATTGTGCAGAGCACCTAATTCAAATGAAAAAAGTACGTATGAAGATTATTTCATTCAGGAAGACATGTTGTTCAAAGGTATTCAGTTGTGCATACCAAGAGGATCAATGAAAATGAATTTGATTAAGGAGAAACATAGTAGTGGATTGGATAGACACTTTGGTATTGATAAGACATTGAGTTTGCTGAAGGAAAGATACTTTTGGCCTCAACTGTATAAGGATGTTCTAAAATTTGTGAGAAGTTGTGGAGTTTGTCAAATGTGTTTTGTTCTTGGCTTACCAAAGACAACAAGAGGTAATGATTCCATATTTGTTATTGTGGATAGATTTTCAAAGATGACACATTTCATACCATGTAAGAAAACATCAGATGCAATACATATAGCAGATCTTTTCTTTAAGGAGATTGTCAGATTGCATGGATTACCGAGGAGTATTATCTCTGACCAAGATAGTAAGTTTGTAAGTTATTTTTGGAGAACACTTTGGAAGAAGTTGTATACTGAGTTGAAGTTTAGTTCTACATTTCATCCACAGACTGATGGACAAACAGAGGTTGTAAACCGAAGTTTGGGTAATTTGTTGAGATGTTTAGTTGGTGACACACCAAGCAATTAGGATTTGATGTTGGCACAAGCGGAATTTGCATACAATAACTCAGTGAATAGAAGTACTGGGAAAACACCTTTTGAGATTGTTCATGGCACACAACCGAGAGGTATATCAGACTTGAGAGACATTATTAGAGAAGAGAAAAGGAGTGTTGAAGTAAAAGAATTTGCAGAATTTATGAAGACATTGCATGAAGATGTAAAGAAGAAGCTAGAGAAAAGTAATCAAAAATACAAGGATAGTGCAGACGGATCAAGAAGACATAAAACATTTAAAGTTGGTGATGCAGTAATGGTTCATCTGAAGAAAGGAAGATTTCCTTTTGGAACATATGTTAAATTGAAGATGAAGAAATTTGGTCCCTGCAAGATACTAAGGAGATTTGATATTAGAAATGCTTATGAAGTTGAGTTACCTGATGACAGACATATCACCTATATTCAATATTTCAGACTTGTATGAATATCATGAACTTGATGAAGAAGTGACAGTACCAAGTGATTATCCTAAGAAGTAGATAGAGAAAGTTGAAAAGATTTTGAAACAGAGAATTGGTAGAAGTAATTATCCTCATTGAAGACTCATATTGGATTTCTCAATCTAGGTTAGATTTATTTCAAGTTGGACCTGACACGTGATTCAGAGAATCATTTCTTATAACCCCAGGTGTCTGATACAGGAGCATCTTAGGTCACTGGAAATCCTACACACCCAAAAATGTGTTTGTTTTTCTTTTTCAGTTGTTTGGAGGCTGCTCGGGAGGTACTCTGTTGCTTGGGTCTGTCGCTCGAGCGTGCTTGTGTTCTCTTCTGTTGCTCGGGACTGTCGCTCAGGCATGCTTGCGGTTTTCTTTGGTGCTCGGGTTTTTTTCCTGTTTCTCAGGTTCTTCTTTTCCCGAGGCTCTCTATTGCTCGGTCAACCTCTGCCCGAGATGTTCATTTGGAAGATTGAATCTAAAGGCCGACTTGATCATTTAATTTTCATTGTTGAATTGATTTGGGATCTCTCCTTGGGATTTGTGTGGACCTAAATCTAGGTCTCTCTTAAGGATTTGAGCGCCGACCTCTTTTGGTGGACTCTTGTATATATTTGGTTGTATGTTCTTAGTTTAGGTATCAATTCTTAGAGAAAGAAAGCAAATGTTTAGATATTGAGATCGAAGGTCTGTGATCTCTGTTGTATGAGGATCAATCTATAATTTGTTTTCATGTATATGGATGAAACCAGGAAGGCCTTACAGCCTGCAATGTAATGAGTTTGATCAATTAATATAAAGGATCTCTGCATTTCTCCTCTCCCACTGGTGGTTTTGCTTCCGCATTCTGTTTTGGCAAGGTTGGTTGGCATTTGGGTGTGCCCTAGGCCCCATTTTCTATCATCCCTACGTCAGGATGATCCATCTAGGGGTAACATATTTTGTTACAAATTATGTAAGTATATTATGTGTGTAACATACAAATAAAAATGAAATAAAATCATACCGTTAACTATAAACTGAAATTAAAATCTAACATTCGTGTACAATTCTAAATGATAAAAATTAAATTTATTTATTTAATATTAACATGTCCACCACCCAAGTAAGATTGAAAAAACCATATACCTCACCTATATTGGGCTCTAAATGAGATAATTTATAACATAAATGTATACATCCGTAAAGTATTTTTTCATGTATTTAAGGAATTGTATATGTCTATGAAAGAGAAAGAGACATGGAGGACATTAAGAGAGTGAGTATATGTTAAGGAAATAAAAATACCTATTTCTTTTTTAAATATTTTCTAAAGTTTTTGAAAAAAAATCTATTTTTTTTCAAGTTTTCATAACAAAACATATAATACAATAGATAAAAACTATAAAAATGAAACATATATACCTAAGTAAATAAATTTTAAGCTTTTGTAAAGTTTTATAATCATTTTTTTTAAAATTATAAGGTTTTCTAATAGATTTCTAAATTTTTCTAAGATTTTCTAATAATTTTCTAACTCTTTTAATAATAAAACTTAAAACTTATAGAAAAAAAAAATAGATACATGCATAAGCTTAAATTATAATAATTAACTTAAAAATTTTAAAACATATACAATTTACAAATATAAGCAAGAGCTACAATGCAGCGTAGTTCCTGCCAAATGTTGGTTAGGCTGATTTTGACAAACAGGTTATGAGCTACTATTAAAGCAATTGAAATGAAGCCCAAATAAATTTTAAATTTGTTTATGAGGAATGAATATTACAATATACAATACAGAGAAAAAATTAAACCAACATTTTCTAAAGTTTAAAACATATCTTTTTAGGTTCTTCTCTTTTCATGTGATAAAAGGTATGTTATTGCCTGTAGCTAAGTAGGTTAGCTCTTGATCAAATATAATTTGAAATCAACTTTTAGAATTTAGAAACAAAAATTTATAGCCTCGTATTCATAGATGCAAAGAGTCAACAACTACTCAACATTGCAAAACAGAGCACAGCAAGTATGACCATTAAAATACATAGGTATTTAACAAGGAGACTATAAACGATTAAACTAATGCCTCTCAATTAAATCTCAATGGCAATCAAAATTGAAATTGTTTGTGCTTTCTTTGCCTTCAAAAAGACACTTTTCTTTTTTAAGTAGATAATGTTAGCACCTGTTTTTATACATGAGAGAACATTTGCAAATAAATGAATTAAAATATATCCATAGGTAAACATACCAAATAGATATGTAATGGCCAAAAATCCTGTAACTAGGTAGTATATTGAAATATGTCCACAAATACAGATACCAAACAGATCTGTAATAGAAAGAATGCCTGTGACAAGTAAGTATCTTCATACAACGCATCCCATGATAGAAAACCAGTGCACCCAAAAGGAAAAAACATCATACTTGTTTTACTATGCACATAATAAGAAAACACAAACAGTTGGTTATGCAGACCAAACCTATTGCCCAGTTATTCAAAGTTGTTGATAATCAAACCCTTATCATATAATATACCCCCTAGTATTAAGAGCAGCATCTTAACTCCAAGGTGGAGGCCAATGCACATGAGGCCCAAGCCCAGCCATTGAGGCAGTAAAAAAGTGATCATAACCATAATGAGCAGCAGTGTCCACGGTGTCTCTGCCTCATATGATGATAAGGAGGATGAGGAGGACCGTCATGATGATGGGGCCCTTGATGATGGAATCTACAGCCAAGGGTTGCTTCAAAATTCATAGGATGACAATGGTTAAACCTGTGATTTCCCTTCTCTCCTCCATGCCCGTGCATATGATGTTTCTTTTTAATCTTGATATTCTCATAGTGTTTGTGCTTGATTTTGGGAGGCCCATGATGCCTGTGTTTGATTTTGAGATTACATTTTAGTTTGTGCTTATGATGGGGGCATGGACAACCATGAAAAGGAGGAAAAACACCATAACAAGTGTGTATTGCAGCAAAAATGCTAGACCCAGGGCATATCACTCGTAGTACACAGGTTTAAACTTCAAATCCTAACAACAGCTAAACCAAAAATTAAAATTAAAATCCCAATGCTGTCTGATATTTGGACATTCCAAACAATTCTCCAAGCCTAGGTTTTCATAACAGCTAAAAAAATAATAAAACCCATGCCAAGTTGATCCATACGCACCAAAGAAAATGAAAGATGATTCAAAGCTTACCCTATTCCTGACATAAAAAGGGCATCACACTCCTCCACAATATAATAGAAATCAGAATCTAATCTCAACTCTTTATTTTGAAACACACAAAGTGATGCAACTTATGTTTCATTGTGGTTATTGACCTGACTAAGATATCAGATATGAAAACTTTATCGGATTGAATATGCTTTTAGTTTTATAATTATTCGTTACCTATAGGCGATGTCATACGCTGAACCAAACAGGATATCTATTTTAGTTTTAAATGCAAGACACTAGTTGCAATTACTTGCCTATGATAGAGCGTAGGGTAAAGGAGAGTACATTCTAGCTGCTTTCTCCCTATAAAAACACAATACGTTCTACAGCTACGATGGGTTGCACTACAGTGGAATTAGTTATCCCAAGAAGCAAAGTTGAACCATATAAAGTTCCCATGACAGTTAACAAGTCATCTTGATCATATCTTTAACAAATGCAGTCAAACATTAAAATTTAATTTTAAGCTATGTAATTTAATATCAAGTCCAATTACTGAAAACTAATGGTATTGATTATTCATTAAGCAGCTTGTATTCATATATAAATGGATATTTTGCATACATTTTTGTCCCAAGTTGCAAATTGATGGTGCAGAAAAATACTGCTGATATAAATGTAACGAACAAGCGTACTAAATCGTAATCAGGGCTCCTCTAATATGTCTAGTGTTGCTTCCATAAACAGGTAGTGAATTGCGCCCAAGGAGGTTGTGAAAACTGAGTTGGGAAGTGAAGATATCTGGTCTTGTGGACTATTGATATGGTACATGCGAAATCTTGTTTCTACACCACTGCACAAGATGCATGACATGTGTTATTGACATAGTCTTCCAACTGCTAATTTTTAAGCGCAACCTCCTACGAAAATGGTAAATCCAAGACCAAGACCTATGTTTTATCAGCCCTGCAAATAGAGCAATGTCTAGGGAGATGTGCATTCTCTTGCATAGAGAACGTAAATACCTCTGCTGACATCCTGCAATCGTAAATGTGAACCAATAACAGAGTGGGGAAAAATATCAATTAATATATGTTAAAAAACATGCATCTCCACTTGTAAAAATAGCATGGAAAACTAATATGCATCTCCACTTAGTTTAATCACTAGTTAATGCTATAGCCCTTTGCTATAATTTCCTGCAGCAGGAACTAATAAATAGAAAAGGGAACAAATTAGTGTACCTATTATCAAATAGTATTGACCTGTACACAAAATTAGCTCAAGGATTGCCTCCAATAGCTTCCTCCAACTAGGGTCTCAAACTCTTTTGGTCCCTGGAAAAAATAGTTGAAATTAATAGTATAATTGTCACATCATATTTATATATAAAATCCAAGTAAAAGATGGCTTCTGTGAAGTGCCCATTTGTGCAAACCACTCAACATCACATGGTTCATATGAATAGCGGAATTTATGCCAGCTCGTTTGTGTCATTCAGTTTGTATGAATTCCCTTCGTGTGAACCATTGTCTTCATGTGATCAGGCTTAGTTTTTGTAGATTTCATCTGCCTGCTTTTCCTTCATTGGAGAAATTGTAACCCAATTTTTCTGGGATTACCCAACCACTCTAAGTGTTCAAAAATAATTGAATTACACAAAATGTGACTATTTAAATTTAAAAAAAAAAACCTCAAAAAATGTCAATAAAGATTTCATTACAATTCAAAAATCAATTTTAGAGATTTCAATGCAGAACACAATAAAAAAATCATTTCTCAAACCACTTCAAAATAATCACATTATATTGAGACTAGTCCCTCCAAATGTGCTATAATGTAGCCTTGTAAGATTAGTCACATTTAAAATTCCTTGGGCATTATAGTATGATATCAACTGTAACAAAATGCATAGTATGATATCGAATGTAACAAAATGCATAGTATGATAAAATGCATTAATTGTAGCTTAGGATGTTAGATAAACAATCTCAAATCTCGATTTAAAATAGTTGTGACATGCTTGGCTCCACCTCAACCATTTCGCTAGTTGCCCTATTTTTCTATCTCTATCACTAGTTTTGTACTATTTCTAAGTTTAATTGTTTCTACTAGATTTATAAAGGATTGAGACCCATCCCTCGTATTTCAATAAAAAACAAAACACATTCCTTCAAAACATGAAGTAAATCAATTGGGGTCCTAATAGTTCTTGCATTTCACATTGGCTCTTGTTATGTCTTCATGCTTAACATAATTGTTAGCTTTTATCATATAAATAGCCAAAATGAGATATTCAAAATTTATTCCTCAATTGATAATGATCAAATATACATACGTCAAACATGCCTAAGTGTACGACACATGTATCATGGTAAAGCTAATTGTTTGAATATTTTAGTGTAGACTCTTGCTATTCATTTGGAACTTTACAATTTTAATATTTGAAATTAATAAAATATTGTTATTTAAATTCCACATATCCATATAACATAGCACTGGCATTCACAAATTTACTTTATGATTGAATTAAAAATCTCACGTAATTACTATTTCATTTTTGGTTTTGAATTAAAAATCTCACGTAATTCCCTTAAAGTGACCGTTGTGGAATCTACATTTATCGTTCATATCAGCGGAGAAAAGCTAGAGGAATATGTATTACCAGAAGCTGCGAGCAATAAAACCATGAAAAAAACATACACGCCCTTCGCCATGTAAGGAGTAACAACAACTAGAGATTATATATTCTGCGAGCAAACAATTACTATTCATACACGCAGTTTGTGAAGTTTTATTTCTTATTAGTGTATTTGGACATTGGATCCTGAGTGCAAATGATATAGTACTTAGTAAATATGAGCTTGGAGATCTAAACGGGGTATACTAAAATCTGTCACAAGGGTTGGCATGTTCGTATTTAGGATCACATTGCTAGGTTTATTTCACAATGCACAATTTGTAAAGGAGTATCAGGATGTTATTATTCCATGCCATGGGCTACATTCACAGCAACACTCAATCCCAATTTACAAAAAAGACACTCAATCCCAATTTACAAAAGTTATTGTTATCAAAATTTCACTACCCTAGCAGTTTTGCTACAAAAGGTACATTTTAAATCAATTGACCTCATTGATATACAAACAACAAAATTAAAATGCATTGTGAAATTTCTAAAAGAATAATTTCATTTGCATTGAACAGTGATAAAATTACATTTTTTGAGTTCACTCATTTGAAAACATAAATGCATGTATTCAGACGAGTTCAAATTAAAAGCCTCAAACAGGCCGTGAGTATAGCCTATCATCACTCCTACAGATTTAAAACAGAACTAAAAGACAAAATAAGAGAGAGAAATAGGTCAAGAATAACCAGTCATTGCCTGTTGCTTTGATTGGTCATGAATGGTTGTTGGTCTTGAGTTTGTTCCATCTTTGCGAATCTCCCAGCAAGCTCCTGAATCCTGCAAGATTGAAAACAATGATGTTAGATCCCATACAGATCTAAGCAATGGTTGGTTACCTTAAAATTACTCTATGCTTATGGTGCAATTTTAACGTTGTCCTAAATCTGAAGAAGAAAACATCAGAGTATTGAAAGTGCTTGTGACAGAAGAAATATTAATGCTAGTGTGTTTGTCCCACGTGCAGGAGGATAATTATTTAAATGTGTGTGCCCCTAACCGAGGCTCCCTTTGGGTATGAGCCCGACATATGCATTCAAATAATTACTTTAATAAGTGTCAAAATTAGGGAAATACAAAGAATGCGATTCCTACAAATCTTTCAGACATCCCTGCACATCAGCGCAGGCATTCTTTTGGTGAAGACGAGAAGCTAGATGCACTACTAGAAAATTCGGCAGCATATCCTGAGAATGAGACCTCTTCAAATGGATCTGTTGCTTCTGCTACTTCAACAATTCCATTGGACCTGGCAACTGAAATAAAATCTGGGAGTCGAAAGTCTTTAAACAAAAGAGGTACAGATTTTCACTCGAAAAGCAGGAAGAGATCAAATGTTTTCTACCATGATCCAGCAGGTACAGTACATAAAAGTTTTGTAACACAGACAACCATCACTTTATACGGAGTAAGGAGCAGTAAGGAATTCCAAAAACCCGTGGCCAAGTGAATAGGTGCAAAGAAAAAGGTCACATTTTATGGGAAAAAGCAAACAAAATCTCACCAGAATGGCGGACTTAATACAACAACAACAAAGAAAAACGCTTGAAGAGAAGCAACAAACAATCCTTTAATGGCGTCCAAGTGTTCAAGCAAGAGATTTTAAAAAAAAATTGTAGGTTCAACATGACATAAGAGACCAGAAGCTTCTTACCCGCGTTATTGAAGTTTTCTCGCAGTTAATCCAGAGATTTCTCCATAGTGGCCACGTGGAACTGAAGGAACATTTTGGGCGAAAGACATTAAGTAAAGAGATGCAGATTTTCCATGGCAGCAACTTGGGTTTTATAAACCCTCGCTCTCGAGCTCAGCAAAAAACAAAGCAGGCTCAGCAGAAAACAATGCGAAATGAAATGATACGTATTGCTTTAGGGTTTGAATGCTTTGTTGACCCTTAAAACATATTGTATGAATGCGTGGAGTCCGCTGCCAAACATTTGGATGGCATTTTCGAGCAAAGGATATACTACTTAATATTATAACTATATGTGCTCTTAGCATATAATTATAATGTTAAGTAGTATATTTGTTTTTATTATTATTTATTGCTTTCTAATAAATATTATAATTTAATATTTATTAATTGATTTATTTCTTATATCAATTAATAATTATTAATGATCTATGAGATATATATTGTAATTTAATACTTATTAATTGATACATTTTATAAATCAATTAATAAATATTAAAATCTCTAGAAAGAAAGTAATAATAATGTAAAAATTAATAAATATTAAAATCTCTAGAAAGAAAGTAATAATAATGTAAAAATTAATAAATGTTAAAATCTCTAGAAAGAAAGTAATAATAATGTAAAATGGAGAGATAAGGGTGTATTTAATGGCTTGGAGACATAAGGAGAGCATCTAGGGGATGTAGGAGCGGATTTATGAGAGTTGGAGAAGCCTTGAGGTCGAATTTGACTTTCCCCTAAATTTTGGGAGGCAATTATGGCCAGTTGGAGCATTTTTAGAGTTGTTTGGATGAGTCACATAAATGGTTGATGCCTTGGTTAGACAAAAAATTCTATTGGTGCTTTTTGGAGGAGTTTTAGATCCTATTTTTAGGGTTTTATTGTTGCATCCGACCCAAGGGGTTGTGTACTTGGTGTTTTAAGCACTCATTTTAGTTTTCAGTTTTGAATATGCAAAAAGAAGGCTTTGTGACATTTTTTGTCCTTGGTAGTTTTATGCAGAAGTTTGTAACTCATTTTGGAGATTGGAATATATATATTAACAGCATTTTGGAGCAGTATTCTATCAAGTTCAAGCCTTCTTTCTTTCTGTAGCTGTGTCAAAGTGCGTGATTGATAGGAATAGTAAGTGAGTTTATAACTCCTTGTTATTTTGTCTCAGCCATTACCTTGTTGCAGGAATGTATGTTATGTGCAAGTTTTAATTTGTGTCCAAAATTCATAAGGTTTTCATGTGAAAACTTTCGCTTCCTTGTTAATTCAATTAAGGACCTTATTATGAAATATTTATGCATACCTATATAGAATAGAAGTGCTTTATTTTTTTCAGTGGTAGAATTTACAATATCCAAAAAGGGGTCATTATCTTCTTAGTTTCCTCACTTTTGGTGTATCACATGCTCAGTAGTTTAATTTTCAGTCTTACATTTATTTCAAGTAGTATTTTCCCTTTTTCCTTAAAATTTTGGTTAAGTTTTGGAAACTATAAGTGATCATCAAATAGGAACCGGCCTAGAATCCGGAAGTTTCATTCCCAGTTATGCAATTCCTACATGCAGAAATGAATCCCATGTTAGGCAAAATTGTTGAACTTGTGTAGTTTAAGAGGGTACAAATTTTAAGCCTTAACAGTTATCATCATCCCTGTCAAGATGAAAATGTTTTTTTCCAAACTCCCATTAGATGTACAAATTGAACCACCTAACCTTTGAAACCAGGGTAGAAAAATATACGTATGATTTTGATGAGATCATGGTGCCCAATCCTCCCTAACAATTGCACTCTATGTTAAAACTTTTATGAGCTTTATTTTGCAAATTAAGAGCCTTGATGGCAACTACCTTTCCATCCCTCAGTGTGCCTTTGAAGATTGATCCAAACTTACCTACCCAAAGCAAATTTGACTCACCAAACCCAGATGTTTCAATGACAAGACCTTGATAAGAAAATTTTGGATAGCTGAGCCTTCTAAAATTAAAGCTTGAGGGACAGACTAGCTGCCTTGAAAGTTTATTGATCTCAATGACAAGACCTTGATAAGAAAATTTTGGATAGCTGAGCCTTCTAAAATTAAAGCTTGAGGGACAGACTAGCTGCCTTGAAAGTTTATTGATCTGTAGATTCCTACATTGAAGCAGCATAATACAAATTAACAAAAAAAAAAAAAAAAAATTTCCTTATTTCTCATGATGACGCCTAATTTGAAGCTTTTCATCTTTTTTTCTACTCTTAAGTGTTTTTTCTACTCTTAACTGTCATGCCTTGCAGGCTGTTATAGCTTCTGGCTGTTATCTATGTAATATCTATAATTTATGAACCATTAACCGTGGTGTCACATTCTTATGAGACAAAATTGTTCCACATATTCCTATTGTAGTTATCCCAGCCCTCTTTCTTAGATTAAGATATTTTGTCTTCAGACTAACCATTAACCGTGGTGTCACATTCTTATGGGACAAAATTGCTCCACATATTCCTACTGTAGTTATCCCAGCCCTTTTTCTTAAATTAAGATATTCTGTCTTCAGACTACTAGTTTGTCTGTAACTTGAAAGAATAAATAAATTGTTATCTTTATAGATAAAAAAGAATGCCAATATGATGAATAAAATATTAGTAGAAACCCAAATAAATTTATGCACACAAATGATGTCAAGCAATTTGATGTAAGTTTAAACTTAAAACTTGGAAACAGTTGTTGGATTCATTTTTAGAAGCTCATTTGATAGTAGTAGTATGAGTCACATATACATTGATCAGGTGTTAATTTTTATAAAGAACTCAACAATAACATCTTTCAGAATTAAAACAGAAATTTATATTGTTGAAAATGCAATAGACAACTCTTCAGCCCATACAAACTCAAAGCTGAGTGAAGAGCTTGCTAAACTACAGCCTCATATGGATGAAATTCAGACTACTTTAAAGAACATTGACAGTGGGAAAGAGATGAATAACAACACCTTGAGAAAGAGGAATTTTTCTTAGCTTGCAAGATTTTTATCATGGTTACCAGATTGTTCCATGCTTTCTTCTTTTACCATTTTGTGTTTTAATAACCAGCAAGGTGCAGGCAAGGAAATCTTTTGTTATTTTTCTGAGCATGTCTTTATGGTTTAATCCACAAATCTGTTACAGGATCATTTTAACGTGCTGATGAAGAGCAGGTCAAATCTATGATATGGTGGAGAGGAAATCTGGTCATTAACGGTTGAATCCACAATACAATAACAGATTTGTGCAGTCCCGTTAAAATAAAACAGAACTAAAGCCTATAACTTTTCTGGACCATTTGACCCTCTCTAACGAATGCTTTGTTTCCAGAAACGGCTGATAAAAAAACATCTATGTAACACATTCTTTTCTCCGATGAATCCATGGGGAAAGAGAGTCTGCAGCTGAACACATAAAAGATTTAGCATGCAATGGTAGGTCAAACATTTGATCTGCTGTGATGACTGATCATCGCGGGATGGAAGCTTTGCACAAATTTTTTTGAAACCACAAACCAAGCAGATTTTTGAAAAGAAAACATAGCATAAGGGTTTAGTATTTGTGTTTTAGGCTTAAATAGGGTTTAGAGTTTAGCATTGAAATCTATGTGCCTTGATTTAGGGTTTATAATTCAAATCAATTTCATAGTTCATTGTTTATGGCTTAGGGTTTAGGCTTCAGTCCGATTTTTTTCGGAATTTGTTTGGATAAATAATACAAAGCTGACTCAAATCGATTTCATAGTTCATTAAGCTTAGGGTTTGGACTTCAGTCTGAATTCTCTTGGGAATTTGTTTGGATATATGACACAGAGCTAGTGATTTTTACAAATCGATTTGGTATCCTACCAAAGTCTCATTGAGATGGCAGACAAAGAAACTTTTCTTTTTCTTTTTAATCCTACAATATACTGCCCCAAAATCAAGAGAGAGAATGCTATGTAATCTTTTATGCTCATCAAAGAAGCCTAGAAATTTCTCAGATAGATCAGATATGCCACTCAAATAAGATAGGGATATTTGACTAGCAACTCTATAAACAAACGCACAAGCAATAAATTTTAGAAAACTTCAGCCAGATAGTTTTGCTCAGCAATACACCAAAAATAAGCATTTAAAAGACTTAAGCTATGGCTTGAACAAGATTCAACAATTACTTTTTATAAATTCTTACAACAAAATTGATGCCTAAACTCTGTACAGCATCGCACTCAGCACACCTTATTTTTAGTGGTTTTGGTCAATGTTAGGGAATTCTGATTGTGCTTACACAATTAATATAGAGTTTTTGCCAGATTTTTCTGAAAAATCCAACCCATACGGCCCTGCCGAATCCTAGCTTTGAATACTAGGCTTTATACAACCATCAAACTGCATCCATATATCTAACCAAAAACATTTTCATTTCTGCCCCAAATTGTTAGGAATAAGGTGTCTCAACCTTGGATAATTCCTATTCTTATTATTTGTTTTGTAAAATGTATTTCTTGCAAATAATGTAATTAAGTGTGAGTGTACATGTCTAGTTGGCATGTTGATGTGTCACTCCACTTGATGTGTCGGCATCTTGAATTGTGTGTATGGAGATCATGGCTGAAACGGTTATGACGGATTCCTATGACACGTAAGAGCTATTTCTAGAAGATTCAATGACGGGTGAAGACGTGCAATGACATGTGGCAACTGATAAAGTTGAGTACTTTAGACTCGTCCACAATCGTGGGGTTCCTATTTTCTCGGAGAATGGTAAAACCCTAATACGGCTATCTTTAGAAGTTGCCCTTAAAAGGAAAGCGCATGATATAAGCGTTTTTTAAGGTTGCAGACAGATATAGAAAAAGAGTGTATTGTTGGTATGATCAGGCGCTACTGGATTTGTCTTTGAGTGTCGATTGTCTCCTGAAAGAACTTGCATTGCAAGTGTGTTGTAACCGTTGTGTTGAAGATAATACATTGTGCAGGTTTTGGAGTGCTGGGGTTTTTTACCGAAAGGTTTTCCCCAGGGTAAATCATTGTGTCATTCTCTATTTTCTGTATGCATGGTATATGGCTGTAATTTCATTATTAAAGTAGTTAACGAATCTGAAATTGTAAGGATTTAAAAGAATTTGCACAATACTTTCCTTTAGAGATTAGTGTAGGAAGCTGTTTCCGCACCTGAGTTTCCTTACACAAATATCAGATGAGTTTGAAACCCTGAAAAACTAGCGGCAAACATATTATTCTCTCTCCTCCCCAATAAGCTTATGTGATCATAAAAAGGAATCCAAACATCTAACATATAAAACATTGATACCTTATTCCCAATAAATCAAATGGAGCCTTAAATCTATTGAAGTCTGGCTTACCTTAGATGTAGAGTCACTATAGTGTTGTTGGCGAACCACAGACACAGAACGTTTCCTCCTCATTCCATTATCGAAAGGGTTTGCAATGTGATTACAGGCACCATTTCTGATGACTAACAGGCCTCTCCTCTGCAACTTTCCCACCTCAGAATGGGTATCAGCAGCTATATTCGGTCTGGTGATGAGAAACTGACCATCCCGTTCTCATTTATGTGACAGGCAGGGAATCAAACAGTAAGCAGAGGAAGAGATCTCAGAGTAGCGGCTGAAACGGCTTAAGCTCCTAGACCTTCTGGGACCACCCACTGGCTTGCTGCCCGACTTTGCACAGCATTAGGAAGGTTGCTGTGGAAAGAGCCTAAAGCTAATGGGGGAATGCCTAAAGCTGCTTCCTTTATTTTGCTAAAACCCTACAGCAAGCTCAACACTGGGCAGAGCCACTGCATGCAAAATGTTGAAGCACAAACCAGCCACATGAACTATTTGAAAGATGCCACTTGCCCAAACCTGAAAACACCTGCCTTAATTTTCTGTGAAATTTTTCAAGGAAAATGAAAATACCACTAAGAAAAATGAGGAGGGCCAATGGGAAAAAGGAAATAAAAAGTCAAAATTTCACTTTAATGGAGAAATTTACCTAGACCATAAGATAAATTGAGGTTGCACAATTCCCGATAGGCAAATTAATTCAGTTTGTTGCATCGAAAATACTAGTCTCCACCTATGGAAAGGCCAATTATTTGTAAAATATTTGAATTTAACTTCTTAAACAAATTATTTGTATACATAACAACTAAAAAAACAATAAATTTTTGAAACATGAAAAAATCTATATGCAATTAAAAATATAGAATATATATTATTAAATGATGAATATTTGAATACAATTATAGATCTGTAATTAAAATGATTTAACCATTCATTTCTATTTCAAAAATCCATTTTTAATAGCACATAGTACGTTTTCCTCTAGAGCTTTTTCCTGAGTTACCGGATTCGGACCCTAGACCCTGGATCCGGGTCCGGATTCTCCTCCCGGTCTGTGCTAGATCCGGGCAGGGTCCGGATTTGGACCTGTGGGTCCGTGGGGATCCGCAGATCGCAGATCCAGGAGGACCCACAGGTCCAGATCCGGACCCTGCCTGGAGCCAGCACGGACCGGGCCGGATCAAGCAAAGTTTAAGACTTTTTTTGGCAAAAATTATAAATTTTTGTCATCCACAACTCAAATTTTTGACATTGCCGAACTTGGGTCCATTGAAAAATTAACTCTCAGTGCCTTTATAAAATAATTAAAGTCGGTTGAGCTTTCGGGGGCGCTGCCCCTGAAAACCCCTGCGGGGGCACTGCCCCTCGACTCCGCCCTGTACTGCGACAGGGAGCGCACAAGGGGCGCTGCCCCTAGACCCCCATTTAATAATTTGGGGTGGAAACTGCGCCAATAAAAGTGGGAAAAAATTAACCTTCGAGTCTTATTAAGCTCCATATAGAAGATGATGATGAAGAAGAAGAATATCAATAAATTATTAATCCATTAGTTGAACTTCAAACAATGATACTTGAACTGATGTTATAATTTAATTTTAATGTTTTGAACCTTTGAGATTTGGCATTGATCAATGATCAAGCATCATAGATTCATACTATGAAATGATTTAGTTTTAGAATTATGTATATTTCTCTTATTTTTTGTATATATAATTATATATATATATCTACACTCATGAACCCATACGAATCCAAATGGCAAATTTTTTTTTCACGAATCCACGAACCGGATTTGCGAACCCGAATCCGTCCCCGAACCCGAATTGGCAACTTAGGCTTTTTCTAAACTGTATTTAAAACAGAAACCCATGTCCAACAATTTCTTTGAAGAAATTGGTACATCTCTTTTAACTGGATCTTCATCACCTAACCTGAAAGACAATCAAAATAATAAAATTGAAAATTTGTGGAAAAAACAATTTAATCCTAAAATTGAATTTTAATTTTTTTTACTTAATTGAAACATTTAATTGTTTGCTGAGAAGCTCTTTAAGAGAATTGAGCCTCGTAGAATCACCAGAGCAGATATAGCGGTCTTGAGCATTAGGATGCTCCATCAAATAGAAGTGAGCATTACATATGTCGTCAATATGAACTGTTGCAATGCACCCCGTCATGGACTGAATGGACTTTAATTGTTCATAGAACAGATCATTTTCTGCCAAATCATGTCAAATGAGAATTTTACAGAATCAGAAATGTACTGTATAAATAACACAGGAATTTTTTACCTACAAACAAACTATTAATATATATATATAGACATATAAATAAAGATCACCGATTTTATTACTTCAATTATTTCTATGTACCTCTAAACAGGGTGATATTAGTGGGAAATTTGCATCAATAGACAGATATTTCATAGAAGCAATTACAGCTGATGTTGTTTTGAATGAATTAACATATAGAGATTTCATACCTCCGATTAGGGATAGTATTGTTTGGAGAGATGTATAACCAGGGATATTTGTAAGCCAGGGCCCAACTACTAGAGATATATGTAACATTAGATATTTGTAACCACCTCAAGCTTGTTCTCAGCACCATATTTAAGGGCTTCTTGTTCTTCTAGAGTCTTGCTAGCCGCATACCAGGCCGCTTTATTTGTTTGAGATCCCCAAATATCTACATTGCTCCAACACGATTCATCAAGGCAGGGACAGGCTAATTCTCCCTTCTCATTCAGCGGACAGGCCGCTGTTAGAGATGAAGTGAGAACCATTCGCTTAACAGATTTAGCTCTTGTGCAAGCTTTCATAACATTCAGTACTCCATTTACAGAGGTCTTAACAAAATCCTCCTGCAACCCACCAATTCATATGTCTAGCAAATTTTTTTTTTTGAGGTAATGATTTGAGATTAACTAATTGGTACTTACCAGAGAGCATTCTTTTCCAGGAGGTACAGGATTGGCTACATGGAAAACACCTTGACACCATTCCACTGCAGAATCAAAGCTTCCTTCAGCCAAGAGATCTGCTTGGAAAAGCTTCAGCCTCTCCGTGCCCCTGTCAGATCTAATAATGACCTACATTTTGTCTCGTCTACTGCAGTTCTAAGTTAAACTGGTTCATATGTGAAGTCTTAGCTTCAGTTATAGATGGTATACATACATGTAAGAAGAAAGAAAAAAAAACTCACCTATATCTCTTAGGGTGGTGTGTACTGTGTAACCGTTTTGAAGGAGATTCTTCACAAGCCATGATCCAATGTATCCGCCTCCTCCAGTCACACAAACAACTCTTCCACCATTCTGACCCTCATTCGCCATTATGGAAATGGTCGTCCTTGGCAATTTAAGGAGCCTTCAATAACTCTTTTTGTAGTGTTTTCTCACGCTGATGATCTGCCAGAATGCTGGGGCCAAGTGCGTAGGAGGTCTGGCCCTAATCTTTAGAATACCAAATTTTTTTTTGGAATAAATACCTACACAACGGAGAAAGTTATTGTCAATATTGTATTTTCTTTTTGTTTCTTATGCACTGCTGATCAAACATTTAACCTACTCTGTGTTGGGTATATTATTCACGACAATTGGATTTAATTTTCTGTATTCAAAGGAGATGCCCCATCAACTTCAATTTGTAAGTGTGTTGCAAATAATTAAACACTATGCTGAGGTCATGAGGCAGACCGCCCAACAAGCCCTTTCTACTTTATGACGAACTGCCTAAAGGAAAAGATTATCACAACTAAAAATCAACAGATATCTAAGACGCGAATCAAAAAATACGCATGTGGGGTACCCTCCAATGTATCAGTGAAGGATATTGCTTAAGGATCAGTCCCTCCAAGATCTACGATTTTCCCAAAATAAGACAGACAAATCTGGTAGAAGAAAACCAGCGCAAAAAAACTTATTATAAAATTATTGGTGGATGGATCTAATTATATGTAAAATGTCATTGTACACCAAACTGCTCTGTCACTATAACTAGCACTTGCACTGGCGGGTTGCAAGGGTTACACCAATTGCAATTTATGTAACATTAGATTCAACAAATTTGGAGGTGAAACCTGTGGGTGCCACTGGAAATGTCAGGTTTTCACTTTTTTGCAGTAATCAATTCCGTGAGTGGCAATAAATGGAAGACTTCTAGACATACAGTCAGTCAAGTGTAACATTACAAATTGCTTGGTTGCCGGAAAGAGCCATACTTAAAATAACAGCACGAAATGGAAACAATGATTACATGATACAGCGGAATCTATTTGGAATGAGATTTTCTTTAACCAAATTTTATATTTAATTGTAAAGGTAGGACGCGTGAAACAAATCATGCTTCCACTTGGAGATTTGCATGATGCAGAAGAAAAAGCAGGGGTTGTCAAATGTTTGATAGAGTGCATCAAAGATGTAAACATTTCTGATATTTCAGCAAGAAAAAGTGTAAAATGAATCAAGCCTGCAAGCGTTGCACAGCACAAGAATTATTAGTTAAACACCACAAAAAAATGGTATAGTTTTATTAGTTAAAGACCACAAAAAAATGGAATAGTTTTGAAAGTGTTTCTTCTGTAAGAGGGAAAAAGGATCTGCAATTCTTTTTTATATTGAAGTATAAGTATTCAGCGAACATACAGTTACGGAAAATATGAACTGAAGAGCTTAATTTAATCTGGGCTGTATAACAGCCTACAATCACAGAAATGACAGTGATATATATATATATATATATATATATAATGGCACAGCGACGTTCCAAATCCAAAAGCGATAAATATGAGGATGACATTCAAAGCACTAAGATATCTATTAAGATAATCGACATCAGTATAGAAAGGAATTCAATTTTTATAAAAAGAAACAAATTACATATATTGCTGGCAAGATTAATTAAGTAATACTGAGTAACAAAATGAAATGTTGATTAAACTGCATAAGAAACTTGATGAACTCATTTGAAATTCTTGAATAGCCAGGCAAGTACACTCTTCAGTACAGAGTTAATTTCAACTGAACAGGAGATACCATACATTAGAAAACAGTTAAGTTCTATCTTTATTAAAATTTATACTATTGTCCATCATAAGCTGTAGGTAAGAGTTATAACTACTTTACTATTATAAGTAGGAGACATTTTTCATAGTAAGGCAAATTGTGATGTTGCCATTAAGTTTCTTTTGTATAGTTTTCTTTCAGCCTAACTCACTAATCTACCAATAGGACGACTGTATCATAGAACAGCCGTCAAGAAAAGGTGTATCTGTAAGGAAGCTTTCAATACGTTAGAGAGACATTTGCTGCAGTCGAGCTTCCTCGTTTTTTCTAATGATTGTATATGGGTCGTTCGCATATTGGCAAATCTTTCGAAGGAGAATGTTTGCTGGATGCGGAGGTCGCGTAAGGATTTGACTCTAGACAAAGCTGTGAATGTCAGTCCCTGCCCTTCGGTTTTGCCAATGTCAACTGGTGGTCCCTTGTAATTGTCAATTCTTGCTACAACGTACAATGGTATGTCTGGTGGTTTTGAACCAGGGCTATATACGATGTCTAATACTTTGCTGAGTCTTTACAAGCCCTGCCTGTGTCCAAATGTTTGCTGTGAGCATGATCTATTGACCCCTGCAAAGTAACACTTGTGCCTCGAGTTGTTTGTCCTCGGATGCGTTATCTATGTTCCACCTAGTTCTTATTGCTACACTTAGTGCAATTGGACAGTCTAACTGTTATAGCATTTTTTTGGTCGTGTAGCATCACCTGGTCATTGGTAGAGAAGAGGTGGGTTGCCCTGTCAAACTCTTCTCTTTTGGGGGATGCAATCTGCGTGGAGGTGCGTGTCATTAGGAGTTGCCAATCCTCCTGTGTTGGTCCTACATTCTGTATGTTCTACAGTGCTTGGCAAAATTGTCTCTATGTTGTAGATTCACCCTGTTGTCAACAGTGTCTGTAGGTTGACAACTGTTGTGAACTGTTCCCATAGTATCTTTGCTGCTGCATGTGATGTGTAGATGGGCTTGTCCATTACAGGCGGTAATTGTGCAAGGTCGCCAACCAAGATTATAGAGACCCCACCAAAACATAGGTTTTGGTTGTGTGAAATACTTGACGTAATTTGTTATCTATTTTTAGTAGTAACTTTGGTCCTATGAAACTCATCTCATCAATGAGGATGTATCATCGTTATCACTATTTTCTTCTTCATCCGCCCCTTCAGATGTTGTCCCCTTTTGGATGGGACGATCGATGTGCCATACGTTGTACTTTGTTGTGCTCATTCACTTCCAATTTGTCACTATTGCATCCTTAGTGAGGCCTATGTCATGTTCAATGTGGCGGCATGCTTGTATAGGAGCAATTTGGTCCAGCAGAATATTTTGAATTGGTCTGAATCCTCCTTTGGGATGCTGTAGAACCTGGGGTGTACATTGACAATGGCTTTGTTGGGAAGTCCTTCACAACATCGCCCCAATTCTTGGGGACCCCTAATTTCGAAGTTGAACTTGAAAGTGTTTATGGCTAGTTGATGGAATCCAGCATTGATGAAGTTTGAAGTTTTGAAGGGAGTAGTGATAGTGCTGGACTGGGACAGTCATGGCTGTCCAGCTCTCTCCCTCTGCTCTCCACCAGCTCTGATGCTTGATCATTCCCCCGGGAGGTCAAATGGCATAGGTGTGTTGAAAGGCAAGTGAAGATATTTTGTTTTGAATAAGTTTTGGCTGGGTAATGAGCGGTAAGATTAGAAGTTTGATGGACATGGCCCTGTCCAAGGGGGTGGCGGATTCCGCCACCACCTTGGACAGCCTTGTCCATCCTATCATGGAATTCCGCCCAGCCATGAGGCCCTCCAAGCTTGGGCATATGCTAGTAAGGTAGGTTTGAAATCAATTTGGAGGGGGGTAAAGGGTAGTTTGATGAAGTTTTAGGTGAGGTTGTGGCATCATCACATGGACTATGTCCAAGGTGGGTGCGGATTCCGCCACCCCCTTGGACACCATGTCCATGAAGCCTTAGATTTCCGCCATGCCCCCTTTAATCTTGTCTTTCTCCCTTAGTGGATTAAGGAGTAGATGCAAAGATAGTTAGAGAAGATGCCTCAAGGAGCTGGAAGGAAGTTGGATGGGCAGCTAGAGAAAGTTGAGCATAGAATAACATAGCCCTGTCCAAGGTGAGGGCGGATTCCGCCCCCACCTTGGACAAGCTGTCCAGCCTCCTCTCATTTTCCGCCTGGTCTAGAAGAGCTTTTTCTTCTTGCATGTGATGGAGAGGTAGATGTTAGGGGGCTGATGGAGAAGACTTGGAAGAATAAAGGTAGGAGAGTAAAGTTGTAATGAAGTTATACCATGGACCATGTCCAAGGTGGTGGCGGATTCCGCCACCCCCTTGGACACCC
>MU226874.1:518324-530022 GCA_018584345.1 Thuja plicata
CCAAAATTGCTTCTTTATCATTGTTGTGTCTTGCTTGGTGATTAAGAACACTTGGTGTTATTGCATGGTTTCTACTTCCAATTGTTAGATTTAGATTTCATTGAGTTGCTTTAGAATAGATTTCATTTCAAGAAAGTTATTAAGTAAGAATAGAGTAAATGGTTAGTTGCATGGTGATGTTAGCAAGTGTTTTGATAGGGATCTTCATACTAGGCCACTAGCATCCTAGCGGCTCGTTAGGAAGCCTTGTGTGGTACTCTAGTCTCGTTTCCTTCGAATCTTTGCATCTATGGAGGTAGCACCGCTGGTAAACTTTCATTAGGTTCGATCCCCGTCCATTTGTTAACTTCTTCATCCTTAGGAGTAGTAGTAAGGTAGTGAGTAGCTTAGTAGTGAGAGTTTGATGAGCGAAGTTGGAAGTGATATAAATTAAGGAGATAGATCAATTGAATATACATTGAAAAGCTAAGTCCCATCACCATCATAGCAAGAATCTGATATCCTTGAATGAATAACGTAAGCCCGCCGACGTGATTACCAGCAAATCACATCATTATAACTGAGTTAGGATCCACAGGTGTAAGGAACCTTGGAGTTTTTCTCATGTCCTTCATGAGTAATAACTTTTCCAGAGAGGGTTGAGTGTTTGATATCCTGTATCAAGTGTTTAAATCCTATATGTTATGTAGTGGTACAAAACTCACATCAACAGGCTTCTACTGGATGCTTTTTTCACTAGCACTGCTTATGGTTTGCAGAGTATGAAAAAGACCTTGCATATTCAAGTAATGTTACTGTCTATAGCTCAGGTGGACGTTTCATGTAGCTCTGTATATAGGTGGCATATATTTCTGTGCCAGATGCTGACCCTGTTATTCATTGGAGCAGTTTTCTTCCAACATTTAGATATGAAAGGAAAATTGCATACTACAAGTGGCAATTTTTGTAGCATGTGGCGTGTTTCTTGTGTTCCTATATCGTGCTTCGCGATTATTTCCGTCATGAATTTTCTATACACTGTGAGTGTTGGACTATCTGCTTATTGGCTTGTACATATTCGTGTTAGCATATTGGTGAAGGTCTCAGATGTTCTCTCTGCCTTTGAAGCGAATTGGACTATGTATTTGAGGACAAGTGCTCATGAGATGACATGTTGGCAATCTATGTTTGCTCTCCAAATTTGTAGCATGTCCCGATTGTGGATGTTTAACCTGTCATCATTTTTTGTAGGTTTGTATTTCTTATTTCTAGTGCTGTCACATGATAGCATAGAAACGCTTTACTCTTTTCTTAGTGCACTGTAATGGCACTCATTTTTTCCCCTTCTTCCGTAAACACATTCCTTCCCTGCATTTTGTGTGCCTTTGGACACAGTTGATGATCTCTTCGTAGTCTTCAGTGGGATCTGCGACAAATATCTCAGTTGTGTCTAGTAGGCATGGGTCATTGAGCGATGATCAAAATACTGTGTTGTTTCTACATGATGTCTCGCGGGGGTTCCCGGCGGTTACGCACGTGTTGAAGAATGCTCTTGCTCTTTCAAACTTTGTACGTGTTGAAGAATGCTCTTGCTCTTTCAAACTTTGTATTGCTCTTCCAATCAAGTTTATCCATATAGTCTATTATAGTATAGCAGAAAACTATTAAAGACTAGAGGACCAATATAAATATGATTTTGAGGATGATGTTGCCAGTTGTATTTATAGTATAGCAGAAAACTATTAAAGATTAGAGGACCAGTATAAATATGATTTTGAGGATGATGTTGCCAGTTGTATTAGCCGTGTATGGACAGTTCTAAGTTTTTCTGCTGTTCTTTGTATATGAACTTTGTTCTTTTATGTATTAAATTTCATCTTTATTCAATTAAAAATATTAAAATAACTGGAACAAATAATATAGATATGATTTTGAGGATGACATTTTGTTTCCTTGAATCTAATTGTACCTTGTTTTCTTTCGCAGTTTGATAACTTGTATGGATGTAGACACTCTTGTAGATGGTTTGATGAGAGCCACTCGTGTGATGATTTCTGGCAAGGTTGCTGTTGTGTGTGGATATGGAGATGTTGGCAAGGGTTGTGCTGCAGCCTTAAAGGGTGCTGGAGCCAGTCCTTGTGACAAAGATTGACCCAATTTGCGCTCTGCAAGCCCTAATGGAAGGCATCCCTATTCTGACTCCAAAGGATGTGGTGAGCATTGCTGATATCTCTGTTACAACTATAGGGAATAGGGACATATCATGGTGGAGGACATGAGGAGGATGAAGATCAATGCCATTGTTTGCAACATTGGTCATTTTAACAATGAAATTTATATGTAGGGGCTTGAAAACTACCCTGATATTAAGAAGATAACTATCAAGCCTCAAACAGACAGATGGGTGTTCCCTCAAACAAACAGTGGTATCATTGTCCTAGCAGAGGGGTGTCTCATGAACTTGGGTTGTGCCCCTGGAGACCCAAGTTTTGTCATGTCTTGCTCATTCACAAATAAAGTACGGTATTCGTAGGAAAATGGCCATTCAGTTTCTGGAATATGTTAATGTATAAGTTGTGGTGTATGAAGCTATCTTATATATTAGTGCATCTTAAAAGCCGAATAGCCATTTCCTATTTACAATGCTAATATTTCAAAGGCATTGGAATGTCTTATATGTTTTTTAATGTGCAGTTGAGATATTGTATGAATGAGAGAATGCTTTGTACTCTACGTTGTGGGTTATTGCACAGTTGGAGCTTTGGAATGAGAGGGAAACAGGAAAGTATATGAGAAGAAGGTATATGTGTTGCCCAAGCATTAAAATGAGAAGGTGGCTGCCCTACATTTGCCCAAGTTGGGTGCCAAACTTACAAAGCTTTCTCCAAAGCAAGCTGCATACATTAATGTTCCTATTGAGGGTCCTTACAAACCCCTCCACTACAGATACTTAGCTAGGCATAATTATTTCATTATTTGTTTGGTAAGAGAGTTGTTTTGTTCAAAGCCTATCCAGGAAAAAGCACGATCTATTGCATTGTAGGTATATTTGCTATAATAGTATTAGTTTCTTGTTTTCACTTTAGTTTTATGATGAAGAAATTAACATAATGTTTATTTGCTTTCTTTCTTATCTTTAAACTTCAAAGTTCAAAGTACAGAAGTAAAAACTCAATACAAACACGGTTGCTGGTAGGCATTACAGAACATCTATTACAATAGCCCAAGTTTCTAGAAAAGGAACTTGATTGCTGAATCTTTTCAAATGTAGTGTTTAGGTTTGCTTTCTCTTTCTCCCCTATTTTAGTTTGTTATAAATGGACTTGAAACTGGAATAGTCAGCATAAGGCAAATAACGTGAGTTTAGATATTATTCCTTAATTCCATAGTTGCACGGGTACGCGTACCCAGACCCCTGGTACACATACCAGATACTGGGACACGTATCCCCGTACCGGATACTTGCTGGGTACTTTACCCTCCCTTGAAATGCCACGTCAGCGTCGGCAGATTTTTTTTTGCAAAACGTTAAAAAAAAAGTCTGATTTTTGTTTCCATTTTCGACTAAATGATAGATTAAGATGTCTAATTTTTGTTTCCGTAATCGGTTTGAAACTTTGATGCAATATTGATTAACTGAAACTAGTAAACTTTATCACTGTTCAAGTCAGAAGTTCATCATTTGCAATATGTCGTTATATGAATTATAATCTTCTTGTTCATGTTTAAAGTTTGCCATCTCTGTTATGAACTTATGCATCTAAACATTTAGGAACATATTGGAAATCTGAAACTAAAAACGATACATTACATCTGCAAACTTTTTCACTATTCTTGTTTTGAAAACTCAAATGTCATGACTCATATTTTCAGATTTTCTATAAAATATATAAATTATATTATAAAAAAAAATTTGACATACCCCCGTCCCCTGTTTTGAAAAATAGGGGTACCCGTACCCGTACCCTCAAAACAGGGGTACCCGTACCCGTACCCAAGTACCCCCGTCCCCGTGCAACTCTTAATTTTTGGCATGTTTATTAGCTGATCTGTGCAATGCATCTAAACATGGATATTTCACTATTTGTTTACAAACTGCAATTAGAGAGTTGTTTCCTCATTACAACAAAAGATGGTGAATTCACATATTAGCTGAGACAAAAGGGAACCTCCACTAAGGGTGTGGAATGACATTGGGTTTCTCTTGGGTTGGGTTGGGAATTACATTGAGTTTCCATTTGTGTTAAATTAGGAAAGTTCAGCATGCCACTGAATTTCCTTTTGGATTGGGTTGGAAAAGCTCAGTGTGTAATGAGAGTAGGGAATGCCTGTAAAAAGCAGACACCTAAGGAATGATATTTAAGTAGGAAAATAGATAAAAAGCTTTAGGCTGTGCCCCACAGAATACATCGATAATCAATCCAAACAGAATGACCAAGCAAAGGGTCTCTCCTGTGATTTTGTTTCTAAATTTATTAAATCCTATTTGAAGAGGAGTTACTTCTGTCTCAACAGTAGTTTTATTTGAATGCTTTCTCATAACTACCATTTCTGTTCATTGAATTCTAGTTCCTGCCGTTAACATTCATAACCTGGGGTTTTATTTTTACATGTTTTATTACAACAGAGCATTTCAAGCAAGAACAGTTACTCACCTTGCAAATTCACAACAACAAAATCGTTCCCTATGGAAATCTCTAGAACCCAGTCCTCTCTTTGGAAAGCCAATTACACGGTCGCCTGCAAATAATACAGAGAGACCTTATGAAATGATCAAATAGTATAAAGAATCCTAAAAAGCAGAGACACTTCAAAAAACCCCAAAAATCTCGGAGTTTTCTCACCCGGGAAAAGCAGAGCAATGTAACTGATCTCTATTGAGTGACGTGGGTAACGAGCCGGAACATTTTAATAGTCGCCGGAGGCGGCGAACCAGTGTCGGTGACTGTTGGGGTGTCCAACATGGGCCTTCTTGAGACAGCCTCATTCCTCACGTCGTGGGAACCCACAGAAACGACAAACGCGCAGTGTTTTTGTTGCAGAGGTCGCCGTCGGATTCGATGCCCAAATCTGCGTGGCTTGGTCGTTTGGGTTCTGAGGAAGGAAAATGTCTACGGGGCAGAAATATTGGGTATTGGCTAAATAGCAGACTAAAACGTAAAACATAATAAGGAAGTTGAAAAAAAGTTGAAAAAAAAACCAAGTGTCCCCCTTGGTAAGAAATACGTTTTAGTCTGCTGCATAGACGTTTCCGAAAAATTGCACCCGATAAGACAATTACTTTTGATTTAATAATTAAATTAAAAATCACTGACACTCAGTGATTAGTGATTTTTAATTTAATTATTAAATCAAAAGTAATTGTAGTGATTTTTAATTTAATTATTAAACCGAAAGTAATTGTCTAATCGGGTGCAATTTTCTGCCCCGTAGACATGGCCCTAGGAAGAGGCTATCCAGCCACAAAATTAGAAACGGCTAGATGCATGCGCATGCCATACTTGCAGAAATCGAGGCAATTTTCTGCCCCGTAGACATGGCCTTGAGGAAGAGGCTATCCAGCCACAAAATTAGAAACGGCTAGATGCATGCGCATGCCATACTTGTAGAAATCGAGGTAAATAGGATTATCGTGTAATTTGGACAGCTGTTGAAAGAATAAAATATTATTATGTTTAAATAAATTTCAAACATTTAAATACTTATATATTTTTAAAAAATATTTTTTATTTTTATTATTTTTTAATAATAATTATATTATAATATAATATGTAATTTAGTAATTTTAGAATATATTATATAAATTTATTTAATATTGTTATTATTTAACTTTAAAAAATATATAGTATGTTCTCATTTTGAGCATGAGCTCATAAGCAACAGTAATTGCAAACCCTGTGTATTGGGGTCCTCGTTCAAATCTATGAAGGATCAAAAGTTTGGAGGTTGGAGGTGGCGTGCATTTTGGATGTGCGTGAGCACACTAGACGAGGAGAATGGCGGGGAGGCTAATTGCACCTGGCTAGGCAGAGTTCAAGGTGAGAAGATCGGCGTGGATTCAAACTAGAACGTCAAAGATGAGGTGCACGGTGGTCGATGAGAGGTATTGTTCGGTGTACGTGGTGGATGAATAGTGTGGAGAGTGGGGATATGCATGGAGGAAGACTGGACGGTGGGCCCAAGGAGTGTTAGTGGGGCGTTGACCGAATTGGTAGAGCTCGGTAGCGTATGGAGTACAAGAGGAGGTGACGTGGAGATAGGTGGATAGGAAGGTAAGGTGGATGAGGTGGTCGAGGCGTGCGGAAGGAAGGGAAGGGGTGATGCGCACTAGAGGAGATTAGGGGGGTGTGGTGTACGGGATAGATGGAGTGAAGTACAAGGATGGAGAATGTCATAGGAAGCTCAGACATTGTAGGAGTAAGGAGGGAAAGGTGATTGATGTGTGGAGGAGTAACGGGTGGGGTGATAAGGAATTGAAGATATAATGGAGGAAGGGGAGATTGTCGGAGCGATAAGGGGAAAGGAGATATAAGGATAGATGTTTAGTGATAAGGAGATCAAGTTAGGGATGGGGTCCCCCACTATGACCCCACTAGTTCAAAGCTCCAATTAAAAGTGATTACCGATCAGGTAAATAGAGAGAATATTTTTAATAAATATCATTATTTTTAAAATTAAAAAAAAAATATTTTAAATTATATTTTAATATAATCATAATATTTATTATTATTAATACATATATAATTTTTATTTTTTATACTTTTAAATTAGATTTTTATTTTAAGCAACACTTATAAAATTTACATTTTTACACATCTAATAAAAATCTACACTATAATATAAAAATTCAACTTTTACACGTGTTGTTAAAATAAAAATCTAATTTAAGTATCAAAATTAAAAAATTAAAGATTATTTAAATTGTCCATTGATATAGTTGACATTATATTTATTTTTAAAAGTTAAATAATAGTATTAAAATATTTATTATTCGACAATAAAAATAATAGAAAATTTGATTAATTTTTATTAGAATGAGAAAAATAAATGTTACAAAGTTTTAAATAAAAATAAAAAAATAAAACAATCGAGACCTAGCTGCATCAACACTAACAACAACAACAATAGCTGGGATTGTTGTCATGAATTGCATATGTTTCCATGTCATATAGTAGAATCAAACACTTTAGTTATTTTTATCAAACATCAGCAACATTAGTTTCATCCTCCAGCAGCTACAAATCAAGAAAGTGATATGACAATAACCAATGGTCATTACTAGGAGTCCTCTCATAGGTACCATTAAACCAATAACTAAGCAGCAATCTTCCCTTCAACCAGTTGGAGTTGTTCTTGAAGCTAACAAATAATTTTTTTGTGATTACAAAATTTAGTCTTATCCTAATATCTTTTTGTGATTTTAAATATAAAGTTGTGATGTGATGTAAACCTTGATTTTGAATATATAGTTGCCATGTGACATAAACCTAGCAATATATGTAGAGTTTAAATTCGAAGAGGATTGAGATAACATTTTTTTTATTTTTTAGATCATAATTTGTACTTCCAATTCAACAAAAATGGTTTAATTTAGATCATTCTATTTAAACTATAATGCATAAAAAAAAATGTTATAATTTTGAACCATTTTATATTAAATGTAAGGGGGTCACAAAAAAACTTATCCAGTTACATCAGAATGTACAAAAAAGAGAGGCCAAGCCTCACAACGAAAGTATCACAATATCAACATATCAAATAGACATATACATAGATACAAGACGGAAGATCAAAAGTGATGTAACACCAAACCTTACTCCTCTACCCTATTCTCCATTAGGGTCTTCATTAGGCCTCTTCGCTAGCCTAGCTAGGGTTCTTTACTAACCCTAATCTTCAAGGATCCTTTCCACAAGGTCCTACACCAGTTCAGGTTGGGTACACCAACAAAGAGATCAAACTACACACCATTAGCCATAGTGCTCTTCTTGCTCAAACTCAACACATTCATCCACAACTGATCAAAACTCTTCCTTATGGAGAGATAGCCTTCAAGATTATTAATTGGATCCAATCCAATGTCCACCAACTCCTTTTGCCAAGAAACGCTCAACGAGTTCTAGGAACTAAGCCAAATTGGCCCAAAATAGGGCTACAAGCAATTAGGCCTATTTTGAGGGAAAACTCAAATAACTTGTAAAACTCGTTAACAAGTTGAAAAAATAGTAGTAGATGTTGATACCCTTTATCAAGAACCTAAGGATTTTCTAGGTCTTGGCTCCCAGAGGTGTCCATACAGTACCTCCTATAAACATGCCTAAAAATCAGGGTTTTAAGGCCTTTTCACTATCTGCACAAGAAATTGGTTTTCTTGTCAAACAAAACATGTCACCCAAACTTATTCTTTGAGTTAGGGCTCCTCCATTCACCATACTATCTCTCCCCAATCACTCATTGAAGTAATGGATGCTTTCAATCCTTCTCATTAGCTTTGCAACTGCTTGTGACCCCTAACCATGCATCTCTCGCTCGCCTAGGGCATCACATTAAAATTAGCTCCCATGCTTTCTTGGGCCCCTCCTTCTCTATACAGTATGTACATGGAGTCACCTTCCTAATCCCACAAGCCTGTGCAAAACCCATGGTGGGAAGAGGACCTATGACTCCATCTTCACTAGATGTCTGGTTCAGACCAGCGACTAGACAGAAAACAAAATAATTTACAAGAGCAACTAAAACCTCACAAAATAGAAATCTACCACCACACAGAGTCTCAAAACAAACTACATTAACATAATCAAATGCTACAGTTACTGATCTAGTCCATCTCAGTGCCAAATTCTCAGAAATTATATAAACTGCAACTGTTCTTGAATTATACAGTTGGTACACTCTCTAACACAATAATGCCAACCCTTACAAAAGGTCAAGGATATCCTTAAGTAGTTGACCAAGGCACAAAAATACTAGTTTCAAATAGTTATCTAACCAATTGCTCAAAATTGCAACTTTGCAACAAATGTTGTCAATGACAACATTGACAACTTTTACATCTTTTTGGATTTGCTATCTAAACTTGGTAAAAAATCCACAAAACTTCACCAAATGCCTATCTAAGGTGTTATAACAATGAAATAGGACCTCAAGTCCCTTACTTGTCCATTTTAACATCATATTGGACAAAACACCATATTTGACCTAATGTGGACAATACTTGCAAATGAGGTCACCATGGACCTATTAAGGCATCCAACCTTAACACACCCCACACTTGGACTAGATTAGCCCCCTTATTACCCTAGTGGTTTGGATAGAACCACTACAAGCCAAAAACACTTAGGAACCCTAGGTCTCCCATTAGCCCTACCTAGGTGCTCCTGCACCATACTCCCCACAAGGGAAAGTCATGTCACTCCTATGGATAGTAGATCCTTTGAAATGCCCACCTTCTTGAAGTCTTCCTCTACAATCCATGAGGCCTCTGATTATGGTCTATCCTTCCACTAGATAAGGTGTTCCATGTATACTTTGTGCCTTGTAGTCTTCTTAACCCTGGAATCTAGAACTTTGTCAGCTTCCAACTTTGGTTTGGGAGATAATGCAGTAGCCTCAACATCACCACTGATCCCTTGACTGCTTTGGCCTTTTTCAACTATTGGCCCTTTGAAAAGGATTAAGTCTTGTACATTGAACACCGAAGATATACTCAAATCCTTGGGTAAGTCTATCTTGTAGGCATTAGGCCCATATTTGGCTATGATTTTGCAAGGTCCCACCCTTTTCATCTAAAGCTTGGTAGGGACACCTTTCTGTAGCCTTGATTTGTTCAAATGAACCATCACATAGTCCCCCACTTCAAACTGCATGTGTCTCCTTTTTTCATCAACTTTGGCCTTCAACTTTTGTTGAATATCTTGGATTGTCTTCTTGACCTGTTCTTGTATCTCCTTCATAGTATGGGTGAAGTCCTCAGCGTGTCCACTTATGTACTCCATACCTCCAAGATTCCTAAATCACACACACCTCATGGACCGTGCATCCCATAAACTACCTCAAATGGGCTTTTCCATGTCATTCTATTCTTATTGTCATTGTAAGCATACTCTGCTTGGGTAATGACCACATCACATGTCTGTCCATACTCTTTAGTTAGGCACCTCAATAGGTTACCCAACACTCTATTGACCACCTCAATCTGGCCATCAGTCTGAGGGTGGTAAGCTGCACCAAAAGACAAGTTGGTTCCCAATCTACTCCACAAAGTCTTCCAGAAATGGCTCATAAACTTCACATCTCTATCTGAAACAATACTTAGGGGTAAGCCATGAATTCTCACAATCTCTTTAAAAAACAAGTATGCTATGTGGCTAGCATCATGAGTAGTCTTACATGGAACGAAATGTCCCATTTTACTAAATCTACCAACCACTACATAAATTCTATCATACCCTTGCTTGGTTTTGGGTAGACCTACTATGAAGTCCATGCTTACACACTCCCATGGACGATTAGGGACTAGTAAAGTTTGATCTAACCCAGTATTACTGATTCCTCCCTTTTCTTTCATGCATATGACACACTGCTCCACATATCTTGTAACATCTCTTACCAACTTTGGCCAATGGTAGAACCTTTGCACAAGCTCTAAGGTTTTGTTCATACCAAAGTGACCACTCAAACACCCATTGTGTTTCTCCTGTATGAGATTCTCTCTCATGGACCCTTTAGGCACACACAACTAATTGCCCTTAAACAACAATCCATTCTGCAAAGTAAAACCAGAGAACTTACTATGGAAATGGTTTTGAAAATCAACACACACCTTGTATGCTTCCCCAAAATCTTCATCTGCCTTGTAAAGATCTCTGAAACTATCAATTCCAATGCTATTTAACTGAATTTCTTGGACTATCGACAATCTCCTGCTTAGTGTGTCTGCAACCTTGTTTAGTTGCCCTTTCTTGTGCTTAATGGTAAATGTGAATGCTTGCAAATACTCCATCCATTTCAAATGCCTATTGCTTAGTTTCTCCTGAGTATTTATGTAGCTAAGGGCTTGGTTGTTACTGAACACAACAAATTCTTTGGGCAATAGGTAATGCCTTCATTTTCTAAGGGACTAAACTAAAGCATATAGTTCCAAATCATAAGAAGAATATCTCTTCTTAGCCTCATTCAATTTCTCACTAAAGAAGGCAATTGGCCTACCTTCTTTGATGACATTATTTTTCCATTAGTATACTCAGAGGAAAAACACAGTCAGAAAGCATTATCGGCAGACAGCAGGCATCACCGGCAGAACACAAGCAGTACCAGTGAAATGCAAGCATACCCGACAGCACAAAGAATTTTTGAGAAAAATGCTAAGTATAAATATGACAAGCTTCACCGACGAACATAAGCATTACCAGCGAACATAAGCATTATCGACGAACATAAGCATTACCGGCAAACATAAGCATTACCGACGAACAAGCATTACCGGCAACACAGTTTCCAGAATCAACCCGACAGGAACAGACAAGCATACCCAATGACATGTTCAGAGAAAGGAACACCGACGATCAAGAAAACCGACCATCAGAATTGACCGACAGATCAAGAACCCGCAAATTGTGGATCTGAGTTTTACACATCGATTAAAGCAATGTAAATCTATTTATAGAGTTTTATTTTTTTTTTAAATTAGATTAGATGGTCATGCATGCTTTATGTAAAT
>MU226874.1:549366-561358 GCA_018584345.1 Thuja plicata
GATTAAGAGATTTAGAGAAAGGACTGTTAGGTCCACCTGGTTAGAGGAGTTTGCTGATCCACCTATGAGAATGAACTAGTTTTTGATCTGCTCTGTGCAACTATGATTGTTGAATAAGATCCTTTGAATATATCTGATCACCTGAAAGTGATAGATGAGACTCTAATGTCTAGAATACTTCTTCTCTTAATCAATCTACTATTCACATATCTTATGCTTATACATATTCACATACACTACTTCATTCCATTTCAATTTGGATAAACAAGTTATCTTACATATTGTATTATCTTAAAATGGAAGTACTTCCATGTTAAGAACATTTAGCCCTCCTTAGGGGGTGTTTTTGACCATCATTATATTCTCCCCTCATTTCTAAACCCTCTCCTACTTCTATGTCTATTTAGGACCCTGATTGGGCCTCTCCAGACACCATCCATCCCATCTGGCATCTTTTACAGGGGTTCTGACTCCTTGGGTCAAGGTCAACCTCAACCTTGACCTAGGTCAAGGTCGACCTCATCCTTGACCTAGGTCAAGGATGACCTCAACATTGACTTGGGTCCCCCTTTCAAATCTAGAAGTCAATCGATTGCCGAAGGTCTTCAAAAGTTCATTTCCAGCTTTCGGGTCGGTTGTTTCAGGTTCCAAAATGATGATTTTTAAAATTATATTTAATACAGGTCCTCTCCTTGGGGTATAGGTCTAATTGGAATTTAATCCTCCTATGTCAGCCTCTCTAGAAGACTGTGCCCTAGATTTGAATAAAAGGAAGCTTTCTCCTCTCATTTTCTCTAAGATAGAGAAGTATGATCAAGTAATCTAAGAAATCCAAAGAGATTTCAAGCACTTCCAAGTGAGATTTTCAAGAAAAGAAAGTTAAAGCATCCATTTTCAAGCATTCAAAGTGTTCAAGTCTTCCTCTCAAGCATTCAAGTCCTCCATTGAAGATCAAGGATTCAAGCTTTCAAGCCTTTGAAGGGATTTAGTTCAAACATGAAAGATTCCTCATTTAAGTCCTAGATCTATCCATCATGGATGTGTGATCTTCCTTCAAGATCCTTTGTGCATCCTCAAGACTCATTCATTCCCTCTTCAAGGTGGATTCCAAGAATACAATCATGGAGGTTTATGGTTTCTAATATTGAGTCCAAGCTTTCATATTTACATACTTACTTACATTCGAACTACAATTGCATATCTATTGAGCATCATAGGTTTATTATTAGATTTACTTCTACTACTTGCTAGCATTCTTTATTTAAATTATTGATTTCAAGGTTAATTCCTAAATCAGGGTTTGACTAAGGCAAATCCCTTCCCCCAACAAACAAATCTCTTTTTCTTATAGGTACAAGTTTGGAACACTGGATCAGATCACGGATTCGGATACCCTTTTTGACAAACTTTCAGGATTTGAAAACAGATTTATTGTTGGACACTTTTTAGGTCGATTGTGACCTAGGTCAAAATTAGAAATTTTAGGTCAATGGTGACATTGACTTGAGGGTCAGAATCGAAATTGTGTCAGAACAACAAAATATTTCTAGGTTTTGTTCTTTTTTGCATTTCTGTTCCAGATTTGGTCTCGAATTATCCAAAAACTAAGTGCAGACCCCTGAAAATAGCATTCTTCGGATCTCAAATATTCCAAGGTTAGTAATTTTCTATCATTAATTTCAATTTAAAGTCCTTAATCATTTTAAATCTATCACATTTACATTATTCTCACACACATTCAAGAGAGAAACTTAGGATCTCCTTCTTTATTCTTATTTCCAATAGATTGGTTCGTTTATGCATTGATCCTTTTGGGTTAATCAATTTGGATCATTCTTTTGTGCATTTAAGAAATAAAAAGAAACATCTTATTTATCCCTCCACTCCCACAAATTAAATGTAACATAGGACATAACACATCTATACAGACCCTTTATTACATATTTCCCCTTTACACATATATATCTTATCCAAATAAACAACTCTGCAAGTCATCTTGCAATAAACAAAATGATATATAACAATATATGCAAGGTCAGCCTTAAACTATCACTTAGGTCCAGAAGTCTACTTGGGTGATAATGTCACTTGGGCGATGTTGCAGATCACTCAGGTCATACTGTTAACTCGGGCGATGCAGGTTACTCGGGCAATGCTGATCACTCAGAACTTGCTTAATGCTTGCTGGCTCAGTCGACACTGAATGACTTAAGTGTTTTGACACTATTTGACAATATATCTTTCCATAAGGTCTATAATCTCCCCCTTTGGCATTAGTGACAAAAATACTTATCATTAAATTCTATATCTGATAAGTCAAAACTCCCCCTTAATGACTACTCAGGTTTTGACAGTGCTCTGCTGCTCGGGTCTGACTTACTCTATTTTTGTATTTTTCAAAATTGTTTTTGTAAAGTATATTTTCTTCATTATTTGTTATACAAGTGTTTCCTCAACGATATTCACAATGATATTCCCCTTGTTACTATACAATGATATTTCCCCCTTGTTTTTCACAAGAATGCCAAAAATGATATCTATAAGGTTATCCCAAAGTAGGATAGGAAATCACTATGTACCTTTAAAATCTAAGACAAAGTGTTGTCCTGATTATCTTGTAGCACCTTCATTATGTGCAATTCAACTTGTAGCTCTACAGAAAACTCTACCATTAGCTCAAAAACTGAGAAGTTGTTGTCATGAATGAGTGTCTTAGCATGTATAATGTGCTTCTCCATAGTCTCCATGTGTGGTAAAATTTGAATCTATATAGCTGCGAGAGAATCTCTAGTCCTTGCTTCTTCTTTCAACAATTCAGCCTGCAGATCAGTGAGATACTTGATTTTCATGAAATGGTGCTCGGGTCAGCTGCCAACTGCCTTACACTTTCCTTCATGTATGTGTTAATCTTCCCTATTTTATCCTTGATTTGCATGGTAAATTTAGAGGTGTCACTCAACTTTACAAACAATGCTACCACATTGGTTACAGTGGCTTCTAGAGTGAGGATGACATTTGTAACCTGCACCTGGTCAATTACAATCTTCTTTGCAATGTTCTCTAGAACCTTGTTCTCAAACTTCTTCTATGCCTTCTCAAGTAACTTTTTCTGACCATTCATATCCGTGTTGAACTTGTGAACAATGTCAACAAGTTGGCCCATTATAGAGTCACTCTCATTGACTTCAATTTGTAAAGCATCTACAAATATTCCTTTGACATCTGCAAGTACTTTATTCCTTTTCCTTTCTTTTCAGAGCTTCTTCTATGTAGCTCTTTTCATCTAGAGTTCTCCCAGAATTTACATTTGCTCTTCAGTCAAGTTAGATTGATCCCAATTTGGAATCACAATTTATTCATCAAGGTCTATTTCATCAGTATTCACTACCTTTTCTTTTCCTTTTATCTTGGGACTTGAAGAAGGAACAATTTCCTTACCTTTACCTTCCTCATCCTTTACCTCAGTATTTAATCCAATTAGGTCATTGACCTTTTCTGTACCAATTGTTGACATACCAATTGTTGGATCAATATTAACTGATGAATCAATACTGGCAGTAGAGACATCTACCTTGTCCTTCAGTGACTTGGGTATGCTTGCCTCAGTAGCAATTGAAGCATGTTGCTCAGTTTTTGCTTGATCTTATGGTGATTCTGCAACCTTTTCCTTGCTCGGAGGTACAATGTTCTGAATGGGAGATTGGGGCAATGATGCCATTACCTCAACTACAATCTGCTCAGCATTAGACTCTTCAATAGTTTGTACCTCAGGTAATGTATCATCATCCTTCTGTTTTGTACTCGACACTTTTGCTTTTGCATCATAATCTTTAATGTCAAATATTGATTTCCACACTAATGTGGCACACTAAACTACATCTTCAATGTTCTTGTTCAAAATTTAGAATGCCCTAAATCTAGGGGTGTGATTATTTTTATACTTACTCTGGACTTGTTTTATTTATTTTACCTTCATTGCAAGCATAACTTGCCTAAGTGTCTATTCCCTTATGTCTTTTTCAGCTTTAACTGCATTGGTCCAGGGAGTAGAGACTTCCTTGTATAGGTCTTCTGACATATGACTCTTCAACTTGGAGGGTTCATATTTCCATTTGGCTATTTTCTCCACCACTGCTACTTCAATCTGCTTCTTTTCTTCTTTGGTCCTAGAAGCATAATTTAATGACTTCAAAGAACTCATACCTCTTCCTTCTTTAATTTCTTTGATCTTCTAATCCAATGAGGGTGGTGGCTTCTTGAAAACCATAGTATCATCTTCTACATCTTCATCATCATCATCCTTACCCAAAACAAGTCTTCTCCTTGATTTTCTCTTTGTGATAATAGGGGTAGGGGACTTTTGCTGCTTTGGTGCTGCCTTCCTCTTCTTCTAAGGAGGTTCTGCTTCAGTTTCTTCCTTGGATTTAACATCCTTGGTTTTAACTATATCATCTTCTCCTTCTATGATGGCAGGAGAGTCAGAGGTCTTGCCATACTTCTTGAATGTGTCAAACCTCTTCTTCCCTCTTTTCAAAATCTTGGGAATCTTTATCTCTATAGATGTTCTATTTTTAGCTTCCTCATATTTTCCAAAGTAGGGTGCCTTTGGATTGGTAGGTTCATTCACTAGGGCTTCTATGATATCTCTTGTATCATCTTTATTGACCTCATATGAGAGAGGTTTTACCCATGCAACCCTAGGTTTCACTGCTTGAATATAAACCTTATCACAGTCAACTAGGAAACAAATTTCATCTTTGTAGTCTTCAACTAATTATTTAGGAATTCTGTATCTACTCTTCATTCTTTGATTGAAATTCTCAAAGTACCCATCCATTATGTTATCAAAATTGTCTCCTAACTCAGCTATGAAATCATTGATCTGATGGATAACTGGTCTATCCTTCTACCACACTACTATCCCATTGGAAGGAAATAATTTCTCAACATAAAAGAGTATATAGATTAAAAGAGAACCAAACTTACATGAGTTGGTCTTGGATACTCAGATTCTCTCCATATTCTTGCTCAACTAGATGAGCTGCAATTTTGCTAGGTTGAATACCAAATTCTTCTTCACCACCTTGTATGCTAGGTCAACAACTTCACACGGAACACTGTTGGGTCTGATCGAGCTGTAAATATTGTGGGCTATAACATGAATCCCAAACTTAATTTCCATGTGTGTTACTCCATTAAGTCTCATTCCTCTGTTATCCCACTCGGCAAGAGTTAACTTTGCCAGTTCATCCCAAGTTAGGGTTTTGGTAGCTTTAGGCTTATCTAGCATAGGGTATCCAGTAATATGGTGTATCATCTACTTCGTGATCTTTACAAGATGATCCAACCATAGGTGCATGTCGTGGACATGACTGAGAACATATATCATCCTTTTCACCTGGAAGTTCCTTGGCATGTGCATGATGTGTGTCAAACCCTTGATCTTGATATGCTTGTGCTTGGGCTTCAAATTCCCAGCTGTACATAATGCAACATATGCTTGATTCATTTCAATAGTTCCAAGCTCCTGTATTTTGTAGTGATAGAAGCTTCGAATGTCATTCACCAACAATACCCTTAGAGGAATTAAAGAATGAGCTCCCATTAGGTCTACTTCATTTGCAACTGGTGGATGGAGTTTAAACACCAGAGGATCAAAAATTCCATTCATCACCAACATATCTGAACCTTTCTTGGCCTTGCTACTAGAAGTGGATGTCATAATTACTCAAACTTTGCTTACAATCACAAACTTTCTCTGAATCACTACAGGGCTCTGTAAACTAAAAGCTTTGTAAACAATAACCTTTACAATCCTTCATTTATAAGAAATTTTAACCGTTAGAGTATTTCATTAAATGTTTCATACAAAGTAGCTGGCATAACTCAGGTGTTTCCAAGATTAACTTGGAAGCTCAGGTGTAGCTAATCTTCCCAACTATCAATACAGCCTGACTCAGCTCGGTTAAGCTAGAGTAGCTTGGATGTAACTAACATTCTGGCTCAGGTAGACTTATGATATATCCTTCATGCATCACTATGTAGATTCAAACTTGCTAGCTCATCTGGAACTGATGTATGATGGCTTGTGTTGAACAGTTCCAATCATATCCTTGCATTTCTATTTTGTAATGGTAGATCCACCCAACTCACTATTCTGGGTGTCATTAGATCCTTCATTGCTTTGATCTGTATTATCAAGAGACTTCCTTAGCCATTGCTTACTCATCCGAGTTCTAATTTTAGAGACTTTAGCTTTTCCATTCTCAAAACCAGTATCAAACTTTTCTCTATTCATACAATTCTTGCTTAGATGACCGAGTTGCTTGCACACATAACATCTCTTAGTAGGATCCCTTTTTTTGAAATGAGTCTTCACACAATTTGCACCAATGTGCCCATATTCACCACAATGACAACATTTGTACCATGTGTTGTAATCCCAACCAAAAATTGCCTTGGCTAATTGCTCAATAGGATTCCAATTCTTAGTTCTACACTTGGAAGATCTATGACCTTATTTGTTTGTTTTTTGGTTGGTAATAGTTATATTTTTATTAATATATAAAGAGAGAGTAATACATCGATATATGTTATTTTAGTTTTTCATAGCACCCCATTACAAATTACAATTTCATCCGCCCTCATCCCAAAAAAAGGAAAACATTCATTTTGTTACATTCATCTTATGACATCATTAATACATTCATTGAGAACCAGAGCTGCCTATTTTTCATCAAAAGAAATCCACACCTTCATCGAATGCCACAAACCGAGCCACCTCCATCAGCTTCATGGTCTTTGTTCCTACTATTCGCATGTTTGACAGGAGCCAGGTGAGCTTTCCCACCTCTTGAAACTGCATTGTAATTTTTCTTTCCCAAAAAATGCCTCCAAAAAAAATCCCAGATATCCAATTCAAAAAGGGTGGCGCTACCATCATAGTTTGTTATTACCCTATTCTGTGACAATACTTAAGTTCTTCAAAAAACCTCACACCACAACAAAAAACAAAATTCTTACCATCGGTCAGTGTTCTAGGGGGAAGCTGCATGCACCATCCTTCGATTACAAGCACACCGAGTCCTTCCTCTTCTTGGGAAGATAGTGGGAACTACCGGCCTTAGGTGTACAACATTGTAATTCTGAATGCCTACCTTTAAACTATTCCAAGCCAGTTGCTTATCACTCAAGTAGTTCCACCTATCTACCCCTTCCGGCCACTATAAGAAGGGTCGAATGTCCTTTGTTATGCCCTCCTCATCATTATCATAGCATTCGCTATAGTTGAATGCCCAACTCGGATGCACCCACTCTAACAAATTATCTAAATTTGGGATGAGGTCTGCAACAAAGAGGGAATTCATCACCCATTTTACCACCCTCTCATGTTCACCCAATTCAAGCCCCCACGCCATGATCATAGCTGCTATGTCCACTTGCAATTTCCACCTGTCTGTGTTTGCATGGAAAAGTGGCCCTAGGGTCTATTAGAATGCATCCACAATCTCTGGAGTTGGACATTTTATCAAGAGTTTAACCTTGTGGTCTTCAACCGGCCAAAAATTCCCTTTTTTTGCCATTTTGTCGTGAAAGTAAAGCATGGTTCCATTTTCAAAAGCATCCTACTTAAACAAAAAACTAGGGTAACTTGTTTCAGACCATTCTGCAGAATGAAATTTGGAGAGGAATGCCACCTTATGTTATGCCAATCCTCCTTGGTTTGCAATTAATGCTCAAAGTCCTTTATGGAATTGGCATGTGGGTTGGCAAGTTTTTGCACAATTCACCACCCACAACAAGACGTTCCCTACCATCCGATAATCATTATATTAACATCATTTATTAGAATGACCCTAACTTTCCTTTCATGCTTTGCAAAGTAAATCTCATCCATGATCCGCCCAGATTTGGGCCAATCATTACTAAGAGAGTCATATGAGTAACAAACAAAATTCTCATAGATTCATTTATTTTTTATTTTAAAATCCTGATGGGGGCAACTCCTCTATCCATAAATCATTTATCACTGAGATGTTTAGAGCTTGTTTAGAGAGCTCGTCAGCATCCATATTTCCTTCTCTCTTAATATGGGTTACCTTAAAATCCTCAAAGGTCTTCAACCTGTCTCTGATTGAGTCTATATATTTTTCAAGGTGCCATGCTCTTGGAGATAATTTGGAGATTGCCTGCACAACTAGTAGTGAATCTCCTTCTAAGTGCAGTTTTTTAATACCCCTTAGTTGTGCCAATTGAACTACTATTAAATCTTCTTGGCTTCCAGCCATGTTATTTGTTCCATCCAAGCATCTTTTAGCTGCTTTAAGAGTAATATTTCCCTGTGCATTTCTAAAAATGACCCTATGCCACTAGGTTCTAGGTTGTTTTTTGCAGCTCCATCAAAATTTACTTTTATCAACCCTTCCTGTGGGGGCTCCCATTGTGTCTGCTCTGTCTTCCTTGGCTTCCTATTTATCACTAAAACTCTTGCTAGTGAGCTAAGCCTTACTCCTGGCCAATTCATTTGAACCATGCGGTCTTCATTAGTATAGGGAACTGTTAAAAACTATCTTCTTGTGGCAGAGGTGCTCAAAACTTTTTCAATGGCATGCTATAATCTATTTAGAAATATTCCCAATGATTCCTTTTCACCTCGAAAGAGTCTTCTATTTCTATCCTTCCTTATCTTCCATACTACCATGGATGGAACAATCTTCCAAATGCTTGACAAGGTGGATTTCCTACTCTCCCTGGGCCAACCTGCAAAAACCTTAGAAATAGTATTAGCTCGTGGACTTAACCAGCTAAGTTTCTTTTGGACAAAGTTCCAGCAGTTAGCCGCAAAGTCACATTGTAATATCATATGATCTAAAGATTCCTCATTGTTTTCACAAAGTTCACATCGGGTTGGGCCACTAAAACCTAATTTTTTCCTCCTTTCACCTATCAAAATTCTCCCTTTACATACAAGCCAAGCAAACACACCTGCCTTTGGTAAAATATCTTTACTCCAACAAAGATCCTTTGATGGGAACTGTGGTTCAGCAACATTTTCCAAAATTTTGAAACCTATTTTAAATGAATATTCCCTAAGAGGGACCCACACCATCTGATATTGTCTTTCTTCCCTATTAATGTAACCTCTCTGCGGCTAAAGAGCTCCATCAACCTGTTCTTCTATTCTATAGGAAAGTCAACCTCATCTAAATTCTTCCATCCTCATCTCACGCCTTCACTTATTCTTTTTTCTTCTAGGTAGTCATTCACCTTACTACCCCATAGTGTTTTTGGATGATTTTTTAATCCCACCAAGTCTTGGTTCTCCTTTAAAGCCTCATGTCTTTCCTAGGAGTCCTCCCAGAAGAGGACTGAGTTTCCATCTTTGAGTTGCCACGTTATGTGTTCAGTAATAATTGGACAACATGCTAACATGAAGTTCCAAATTGTCGAACCCTGAGGGGGGTCCTTAATAGTCAGAATCCTCGCACAATCTGTTGAGTCTAAATATTTAGTTTGCAGGATTCTTTCCTAGTAGAGGTTGTTGTTCCTATACAAACTCCATATAAGTTTTGCACCTAGAGCCTTGTTCATGATTTTCCAGTTGCGAATCCCTACCCCTCCATGGTCCTTTGGTTTGCAGATCTTTTCCCAAGCCACCAGTGGAATTTTATCCCTCTTGGCTCTGCACCAGAAAAACCTCCTCATTTTTGCACTTAAAATCTTGACCACCTTCTTAGGAATTTCCATACACATCATTGAGTACATGGGCATGGATGAGATTACTGTTTGGAGCATCAAAATTTTGCCTACAGATGACAACCATCTTCCCTTCCATCCATCCATTTTCTTTAGACATTTCTCTGTTAGATCTTTCCAAAAGTTAGCTTTGTTTCTCCCTTTAAAGAGGGGGATTCCCAAATATCTGTTTGGTAGTAGTCCCGCTTTCATTCCTAGAATGTTGCTGATCCTAGTTTGTAAGTGTAAGGGGGTATTGAAGAAGAAAATATTTGATTTTCTCTAGTTAATCATCTGTCCTGACACTTTCCCATACAGATCAAGGATCTCTTTCATGATTTTGGCCTCGTATTCCATGGCTTCCCCACCTAGGAAGGTGTCATCCACAAACTGAATATGTGAGAGGGCCTCTGCCCCTTCCATAATCTGAATACCTTTCCATAAACCACTTACCCTTTTCATTGTGATCAGCCTTCTAAAGGCCTCTACCATGATTATGAAGAGAAAGGGAGAGAGGGGATCCCCTTGTCTTATGCCCTTATCTTGTGCAAAAAAACCTTGTGGACTACCATTTATTAGTACAGAGAACCTTGGGGTATCAATGCAGCACTTCACCCATTTAATCCACTTGGTCCCAAACCCAAATGTACCAAGAACTTCTACAAGGAAGTCCCTGTTCACTTCATCACAAGCTCTTTTGATATCAAGTTTTACCATCATACTTTGGTTTTTTGAGGACCTTATTGAATGGATTGCTTCATGTGCAATCACTACCCCTTCAAAAATAGACCTGCCCAGTGAGAAACCACTTTGTTCCTCAGATATCACTGAGTTGAGAACTAACTTCAGTCTATTTTCTATGGTCTTAGAAATTATCTTATAGATAGTATTGCACAAGGCAATAAGTCTAAAATCTTCAAAACTTTCTTGCAGTTCTCATTTTGGTATCAGAGCAATGAATGTGGTGTTGAGGTCCTTCAGCAAGAAACCACCTTCCTAAGATTCTTCAAAAAGCTCCCAAATTTCCTGTCCGAAGATGTGCTAAAGCTTCTAAAATAGCATGGCCGAGAAACCATCTGGTCCAGGTGCCTTGTCCCCTCCCAAGCCCATCAATGCCTTTTTAACCTCCTCCATGGATACCGGGGCTAGTAGATTCCTATTTTTTTCCTCTGATACTACAGAAGGGATTATCTCTAGAATTCTATCAAAGCTGGTGGATTCTCTATTGTTTACCAATTTCTTTTTTGAGAATAAAGCAACTACAACCTTATTTATAAGCTCTTTGTCCCTCACCACCTCACCATTTTCCAATTAAATGTTGAAAAGCTTGTTGTAGGCCCGTCATTGTTTCAGAGAGTTGTGAAAAAACTTTCTATTCAGATCTCCCTCTTTCAACCAAGTCTCTCTCAACTTTTGCCTCCAAAAAATCTCTTATTTTTTAAGTAAATCCCCCAATTCATGTTGAAGTATCTTTTCTTCTGCAAAATCAGCCTCCTCCATTCCATTCTCAATAACTCTTAAAATTAGGGCAGTTAGTTTAGTGTGCACATTATGTTTCTCAGTAAATATATTTTTAAAGTGTGTTCTATTCCATATCTTTAACTGTTCTTTAAGAAATTGTTGTTTCTTGAAAAAAATAAAAGCCTTGTTACCTGGTCACCTTGGGGCATTTGACCACCATCCTTCAATCAGGCCACTAAAACCTTTTGAAGTAAACCACATTGCCTCAAATTTTAAAGGGCATCTGTTGGGGGTATCCTCATGCCAAATTTGCGAACAAATTGGGTAATGATCTGAACCTTGGAAGGGTAGGATCTTAACATCACAAGACCAACTTGTGTCCACCCAATTTCCTCCTATGAAGAACCTATCCATCTTTTTTGCAATATTCAAGAAGCCCTCTCTTCTATTTGTCCATGTGTAATCTCCCTTTTTGAAAGGCAAATCCATCAGTCCGTAGTCAATTACAAAGGAGCTGAAGTCTCCTTGATTCTCATTGCTCCATCCTTTTCCACCTTTTTGTCCTTCGGAGATAAGATAGCATTAAAATCCCCTCCCAAAACTACCACCTCATTTGCCATATTCTCCAACATCCCTTTCAATGTTTCCCATAACATCCTTTTTTGTCCCTTGTGTTAGGAATAAGGTGTCTCAACCTTGGATAATTCCTATTCTTATTATTTGTTTTGTAAAATGTATTTCTTGCAAATAATGTTGATGTGTCAGCATCTTGAATTGTGTGTAAGGAGATCATGGC
>MU226874.1:578864-590375 GCA_018584345.1 Thuja plicata
ATTTATTAATATTCCCTCAAACCCCAACCTAACCCATCTCAACCACTTCTACCCTGGGTTCTAACCCTTCTCAACCCATTCACCCATGCTAATCTAATCCTAATCCTAAATTCTTCTCTAACCCACCTCCTAATGTTGTCACATTCCATTAAGGGATGCTTAGCAACTCCACCCGCTTGAGAAAGTCCACTTTCTCAAGCTGGAATTTCTTAAAGTCCATAGTCTTCTTACACCTCCACATGCCTTATTAATGCCTTCATTAATATGAAGACCTTAAGCCCATGTCTCTCCCATGCCTTATTAATGCCTTGGGCATTAAAGGCTCTTACATGTTCATTTATGGGGTCTTCTGATTCATAAATGAACCTTGTCCCCCCCTCTCTCTCCCATTCTTCTTTAAATAGAAGCCTGTTTTGAGAGCAAATAAGCCTTCACCCAAGATTGAAAATACATCGTTATGCTGTTGGATTACTCTTAGAATTGCATTTCATGTTTCATCTCATGCTAGTTCATTATTCTCATTTCACCTTTTGAAGCTAGTTTGCATGTTTTATTTTCTTTTAGCTTGTTTTTCAATAAAAATCCTTCATGCTAGGTTGTATTTGTCACTGGTTTATAGCATATTCTGAGGGCTAATATGTTGTTAACCACACTCCTCCTAGTTAGCAGGCAATAGGTCAGTTTTAGTGGGTTTATATGCTTTTCTAACCCTTTTGCACTGATATAATGATCTATTGAGTGTTTGTGTTGCTTCTGACAGGTACCCAATTACACACGCACAGCCAGAAGCTTAGTAATTTCATAATCGATTCTGGCACATCAGATAACATCATGCCTGCCCCAGTCGCAAAAGACCTAGGTCTCACCTTGACTACAACTTATGGTCATTGTTACTCTATGGATGGAAAGGAAGTTCCACTGAGAGGTCAAGTCAAAGATGCCCAAGCCATTCTTGCTGCATACCCTGACAAGCATCTAAAGTTGACTATTTTGGTAGCGGATATCCCAGCGAGTTATGGCATGCTACTCAGTAGAAATTTTTGCAAAGATCTAGGAGGGGACATTAAAATGGACTGTTCAGAAGCCCTAATACCAGTTGGCAAAAAGAAAGTGAAACTTGAACTTGAACCAAAAAATAAGTATACTGTGATGCCTTTAGATAATCCAAAGGCTCAAATTTTGTACAAAGAATGTCATTTTGACAACTATGTTATTCTAACTGATTGTGAAAAGGATAGTGAAACTCCTTCTCAAAAAGAAGAGGATATCTAGAAGATGGAGTTCGATGGTAGCTTCTCCAATTTAGGCTCAGGCATGGGGGTAGTTCTTTTCCCTTCTAATAGAGGATGTATTCCTATTGCTTTCAAATTAGTTTTCAAAAATACTAATAATACCGCAGAGTACGAAGCCTTGTTGCTAGGTTTGGAGGAAGCGAAATAGAGGGGAGTCAAGAAATTGGTTGTGAAAGGTGATGCCAAACTGATTGTGATACAGGTGAGGGGACAGTTCTCTATCAAGAATGAGAAGTTGAGACACTACAGGAATTTGGTATGGGATGAGTTGGAGTTCTTTGATGCCTTCTCCATTGAATTTATACCAAGGAATCAAAATACTAGAGCAGATGCCTTGGCGGTATCAACTTCACTTTTATTGCCTCACCCTGATTTTAAAACCCAAAAATACCAAATTGAAATGATCTACAAGCCTAGAATACCTGACAATGTAGAGCATTGACAAGTCTTTGATAGTGATTCCCAACTCAAAAATTTCCTAGAATGTGCCGCAGATTTTTCTGATGTATATTTTGAAGGATCCTATAATGAGTGCAAAGAAGTCTATCAAGATGCTACAGATAGTGATGGAGTGATCCAGTTGAAAGGAAATAAGATTCCCAAAGGCCTTGTGTCTCTTGAACATTTGTTCAGAAGGAAAGATGATAGTACCATCACAGAAAAAGTATCTCATGTGCAAAATTCTAAAGAGTATGACAAGATTGATATAGGAGAACAAGATAATCCAAAATGGATTTCTATCGGTCTGACTTGTACTTTATCTGAAAAGGAAAACTTGAAAAGGTTACTTAGGGAGCATAAAGATGTCTTCACCTGGGGATATGAAGACTTAAAGAATTTCAGAGGAGGCCAATTTGAACACCAAATCCCTTTAAAGCCTAGCATAACCCCATTTCATCAAAAATTAAGGAACTATAATCCAAAAGTGTCTGAAGCTATTTTAAAGGAGGTAAAAAAAATGTTACAAGCAAGGATCATCTATCCTATCCACCATTCAACATGGATCACCAATATAGTTCCTGTAAGAAAGAAGAATGGTGAAATCAGGATTTGTGTAGACTTTCGTAACCTGAACCAAGCAAGTTTGAAAGATAACTATGCCTTACCTGTGATGGAACATGTGCTTCAAGCTATTTCAGGATCTAAAGTTATGTCTATGTTAGATGGCTATTTTGGATACAATCAAATCAGTGTGGAAAAAAGTGATCAACACAAAATGGCTTTTATCACCCCGTGGGGAACTTATGCATATAGTCATATACCCTTTGGGCTAATCAACACGGGTGCAACCTTCCAGAGAGAAATGAATTCATCCTTTGAAGATCTTCAGAACAAAATTATAGTGGTATACTTGGATGACCTCACTATCTTCTTGAAGGAGAGAAATCAACACTTAAAGGATCTTGAGACAGTGCTCCTGAGGTGTAGAAATCACGGCATTTCTTTGAACCCCAAGAAATCAACGTTCTTTGTGGAGGAAGGAAAAATACTTGGTCATATCATTTCAAAGGATGGGATCCAGATTGACCCTGAGCGGGTAAAGGTGATTCAACAGCTTAACCTGCCATCCAACAGGAGTGGATTGAAGTCTTTCTTTGGTCAGGTGAATTTTTTGCGAGCATTTGTTCCTGAATTTTCAGAAATTACTAAGAATATGATTGATATGATGAGTGAGGAAGTTCCTTTCAAGTGGAGTGAGAATGGGAATCAAGATTTCAGAGATATTAAAAATGCAATATCACAGGCTCCTGTATTAAAGATTCCCAATTTCAAAAGGGACTTTATCATTTATTGCTATGCTTTCGAACATACTCTGTCAGGTATACTAACACAAAAAGATGAGAAAGGACAAGAAGCACCCATAGCCTATATGAGCACGCTACTGAAAAGACATGAGCTTAAGTATTCCTAGATGGAAAAACATGCCTTCGCTATGGTAAAAGCTGTGAAACAATTCAGATACTATATACTCCATTCTCATTGGATAGTGTTTGTACCTGATACAATAGTGCAAAGTATTTTGACTCAAAGGGAGATTGGTATGAACAACAGAGCAATCTGGATAGCAAAGATTCAAGAGTATGACCTGGCAATTAAACCAACCAATTTGGTAAGGGGGAAGGGTTTATGTAAATTGATAGTAGAGAACGGTGAACCATCTGAAAAAATTGATGAAGTACCTATGGTATTGCTAGTCATTTTAACCGACCCCTGGTTCTCTGACATGGCCTATTTCCTTACTTATGGTGAATGTCCTGATCACCTAAACCCAAAAGAAAGGCGCAACCTAAAATTGAAGGCTAATCGATATTTGATATCTTAAGGAATTCTATATAAGAGAAGCATAGACGAAACTTTTCTCAGATGCATGGACGTTGAATAGCAAAAAGAGTTGTTGAAGGTGTTTCATGATGAGGCTTGTGGGGGTCACTACTCTTCAATAGTAACAACATTTAAAATTCTTTAGAATCACTTTTACTGGCTCGACATGTTCAAAGATGCCTACCAATATGTTTGCAATTGTGAAAAATGTCAACTTTTCACTGGAAGACCTCATCTCGCCGCTTTACCTCTTAAACCTGTAATTGTTGATGAACCATTCAAGCAATGGGGTATAGACTTCATAGGCCTTTGAACCCACCATCTAGTGTTGGGCATGTCTACATTCTCACAGCCACTGATTATTTTACGAAGTGGGTGGAAGTAGTTCCCACTAAGAAAGCGAACTCTCAGGTGGTGTGCGAGTTCCTCCTAAATTATATTTTTGTCAGGTTCAGGGTATCAGTTAAGATCGTAGCCGGCAATGCTACATATTTTTCCTCTGAAGAGATTTCAGCTTATTGCTACGAGCATGGCATATCTTTAGCTCACTCTTTCGACTATTTTCCACAAGGGAATGGTCATGCGGAATCCAGCAATAAGAACCTGGTGGTGATAATAAAAAAAATGATGAATGATAATCCCCGTGAATGGCATAAGAAACTCCACGAAGCTTTATGGACAGACCAAACTACTCTGAAACGAGCAATTGGGATGGCTCCATTTGAACTAGTATATGGAATAGGGGAACATGTATCACTGCATTTGCAACTTTCCTCGGCTAAGCTCCAAGATATAATTGAAGATGAGTATTTTAAAGATCCCCTGGAGAAATGTGTCATGCATTTGGCTAGGCTGGAAGAGGAAAGAGAAGATCTGGTGGATCATATTACAAAACATTAGTTAAAAGTGAAGCAGATTTTTGATATGCGAGCATGACCTTGTAACTTTATGGAGGGAGATGAAGTTCTTTTATGGGATAAGAGATGAGCTCCTAAAGGTTCTCATGGGAAATTTGAGTCTTTATGGAAGGGCCCATTCATTATTTCTGAAGCCCTTGGTTCGAATGCTTTTCGGTTGTCTTACCCAGATGGTGTGAATCTGCCTTTTACTTACAATGGGCCAGATCTTAAGTTATGCAAGCTCTAATGATGTACCTTAATCGGTATCCATGTACATATTAGGTATTTTTTCCCTTGCTTTCCTTTTTGGTGTGTCGTGGTTGTCTTTTTTTCTTTCCCTTTGTTATCTTTCTCTGCGAAACCATTTATATAGAGTTCTCTGCACATTGAGCAATATGCAGTCCCCAGCTAGAGCCGATGTTAGGGTTAGTTAGAGTCGCCTTTGTTGAAGTGTCAAAGACCCTTGATAATTCTTAAATTCAAAGCTCTTTAGCGTGTTCCCTTGAAAGTCTCCCCTTGCGATAACCCTTCAAGCGCATATCCCCTTCAAATTTGTCAAGTTCAAGTTCAGCCATTCTCAGACCGATCCTTTCCAAGGCTCAATCTTTACTAGAACCACTTCGAACCTCTTTGAAATCCAGTTCAAAGTAGTTTTAAGTGGTTCAATGAATGTTTTATCTTCTAATGTCTATTTTCTGCAGGTGGGCCCTAGCCTATGTCACCTTTTGGAGGTGAACCACTTCGAACCTCTTTGAACTCTGGTTCAAAGTAGTTCAAAGAGGTTCAGAGATAGATTGCGGGTAGAGTCATCAAGTGAAAAGATAATTGATGGGACCCATGATGTGACCTGGCGGCATAATAATGGTTATGTTTTAAGAGGGGGAGTTTTGATTTGACGGGAGCTACGAGGTGAACTTCCAATAAGGTTTGGGGTGGCATTTAATGAGATTTTTAGCATGAGAAGAAGATATCATTTGGGGTATGATTAATAATGATATTAAGGGTGGTAGATTCCAAGGATACCTTATTACTAAGTCATTACAACTCACATCATCAAAATTTAATGTTCTCGACTTATGCTCATTAAAGTCGATCTTTCTAGGCATTATTTTGAAAATATAAACAGCTCTATAAGTTTTTCTTTCCTGTTATTTTTCTGTGAAGTCTCAGCTGTGGAGAAGAATTTGTTCCAAGTCTGTGTAAAATAGGTATCTCCTGAAGCCTTTTCTCTTTTCCTGTTGTTGTTTAACATATTGGTTCAAGAGGGGGGGTACGTCTATGTTTTTTTTCTATTACTTAAAGAAGAGATGAAGTCCAGCTTGCATTTCTTCAGGAATGTTAGAAATATGAAATGCCAAGCCCCTATTATCTTAGACATAGACCTATTAAGGATATCAGTAGAAAAAATGGCAGTTGACTGCACAAACCGTGCAACGGAAGACCATAATCTAGAATTCCTTTCAAGTGGGTTATTAGAAGCCGCAGCGTTCCCGCCACCAGTTGTGTGCCTAGAATTAGTTCATCAGTGTATTAACAGATATGATATTAAATCCAAGTGCATTTTGAATGTAGAAGGCCAAACCCTTGTGCCAGTACATAGGGAGACTATTATGGCTATTTTCAAAATCCCAGAAGAATCTTTTGTCAGCTTTACACCCACCTAGTCTCTAGCTCAGTACAAAGAGAATGAAGATAAAAATTGGAGTCATGTGGCTAGGAAGTGGACTCAAACCAATTACAAAGGCAGTTCTCAGTTGCCTAAAGTGCTCACTAAGGATCACATGAAACCCCTTATTCATGATGTGATAGTGTTGCTTCACTCGATCAAAGGTTTAGAACAAGTTCTTCTCTACGAGGAGTGGATGTTTCATTTTATAGAAATTATCTGCGAAGGGGGTGAACATATTGATTGGGCTGAAATCATTGCTAGTTCCTTGAGAGACCAACTTAAATAGGCTTAGGCCATTAAGAAGGAATTCTTTATGTCCTCTTATTTGATATATTTCCTAGCGTGCACATAGGATTTGTCTACCATCTGACACGTTCCTTGAAATGAAGATATTTTAATTTATGAGTACTGTCCTTTGTTAAGGAAAGATAAAATTTTGGAAAATTACAGGAAGGTTCATGATGTTTTCCTGGGTAAACTGTGCGAACAATTGGTAGGGGTCCAAAACCAAAGAGTTTCATTGGAGGCACAAAAACTAATTCAAACTTATGGTATCCTGTATATCCAATTCCCATGTTTCACCTACATTCAGATTGGAGGCTTTGATGATGAACCTCTCAGGATCCCAAGGTTTGCTTTCGACTATTTTATCTTGGTAGAAGTTTGCAGGCAATTGTTTGTGGTTATCAAAAATGCCCGGCCATAAGAAAAATGGCCTTCTATGTTCCCAGTTAAAATTGGCAATTTAACCTGTAATAATATTATAGATGCTTCAGTGATAGGAAGCAATTTGTTGAACTTTCACTTGCAATTTTATAAGTTAAGAAGGGGATTTGAAAATAAGGGCTTCACCAGACAGGTTCTAAGCCTAAGTAATTATCCTTCACCCAGCTCGCACCTAGAAGACCTATGGGAAGATCTCAGTGATGAGGAAGCAATCTAGAGACAGGATCATTCTAGGCTTGTAATTTCATAGATCAAAATGTTGCATTTGAATTTTGATATTAAAGATGTGGAGGAAGACGGTTCTGAAACCACAGGTTCAGAGGCTAACAATGTGGATGCGAAAGTTCCCCTGGACATAGATTGGAATAGGAAAGAAGAAGATGATATAAAGCTGAGGGCCCAAACCATCTTCAGGGTCATGAAAAGATGGTTAACAAAAAGGAAGAAGGAGAGAGATGAGAACCCCCTCTCTTGAAAAGCATAGTGCAAAACCAACCTTAGTGAAAATGAAGCATGCCCCATCTAACGTGTCTCCTATGGCTCCAAATGTAGGTGAAATTACGTCTCCTAAAAAAAAGGTGGTTTCCAGTAAGAATCCGAATGCACCAAGATCAAGATCAAGAACAAGATCAGAGAAGCGTTCTCAGATGGCATCTTTAGGAATTGACTACCTGGATGTTGAGATTAATGATGATGATATTTCATTTTCTCCGGATCAACAAGTAAAAGAATAAGAGACTTCTATTATGAATACAGAGGTACCCTAGGCTGAGAATACTCTTGTGAAAACACCCGACAATCGGATAGTCACTAGTTTAGTCCCTCCTTGGCTTACTGAATTGGTGAATAGGAGGAAGAGCTACAAACCCATTTCACTCCCTGTGAAGGAAATTGTTACTAAATATGATACCCAGACTCCCAAAGAAAAAAGAGTGAAGAGTGATGCTAGGCTATCTACTGATCCATCTGCTAGAAAGGTGACTGCAGAGATAGCCACTTTCAAGACTAAAGAAGGAATTCAAGAACTAGAGGCCAAAGACTTCAAGATCACAAAAATGGAACTTGGTGTTCTAAATAGGGATTCTAAGGATCACCTGTTTAAGTTCTCAGCCGATCATATGCTCGGGTAGTCACAAAAAGATGGGAAAGAGAAACAAAAATTAAAATAGCTAGTTTCCACCATGGCTAAGTTTCTTTCCTCACTCGCTGATGATGGGGTTCTGCCTCTGGCTCAGTCTTCACAGGATTTTGATCGAAATTCAGTCGAAAGCCAAAAGCTAGTGAAACAAATACAATAGGTAAAGGTTCTGGTAGAGATCGTGAAGTCTTTGATAAACAATGTCATTAATGAAGGTAGTGCTTTCATCCATGAGTTTATATCTACTTGCCTTGATGGAGAAACATTACTTGGTGAGGTTCAAACCCTAGTTCCAAGTTGGGAAATAGAAGAAGCAAAATGTGCAGCGACTGTCATATAGGTTCAAGAAATAGAAAACTATGGTGTGACTCAATTCTTAGCTGAAAATCCAATGAAATTGGTAGACCCCTGTATGCTGTTTATCCTAAAGAAGAACTTTAGATGGAAAAATACAATGTTTAAAGCTGCAATCTCTCAAGTCAAAGTGATTGAAAAGGAGGTGCTAGATATGTATGCAGATGCCCTAAAAGATATCAAGATAGTGAATCCCTCAAGTATTTTGCAGATTGACAGAGGTAACAAAGACGCAGATGCCATGGTCAAGATCTTCACAGATTCCATGAACACTCTCAAAGAAAATGAAGCACCAACAGTTTAGGACTTCACTAGAATTGTGAATGTGAAATCCATGTTGCTGCTGAACAGAGGTCAGTTTCCGAAGCAGGCGGAGAGAATCAGGGAGTTAAGGTGGGAAAAGAACGCGACTTGGGAAAAGCTAGCAGGTCTAAAGAACCTATATTCCTAGCCAGTGCAAGAGTTAACGAACGTGTTCCGATCCTGGAAGCTCGTGCAAACCGCCATGTCAGAAGGTCCTGATGGGAGTTAGTGATCTTTGGGACATCTTTTTCTCTTACTTTATGTTTTAAGTGGCATGTGTTTTGAAACTCTATTTTTATCAGTTATGTAACTCATTTTAAATGGTTTTCCTTTTGGTGTCCGAGAGGCCGGGTTTTTCTTGAGTCTCTCTCAGATGGAAAACTATTAATAGGGGAACTCTGAATGGAAAACGGGTTAGAAAATCAAGGTAGAAAATAGATAGTTTCAGTTTTTGGGGAGATAGTTAGTTGAAGCTTTTGTTAGATTTTCTGAAACAGCTGGTGATTGATTTTTAATCAGACTTTGATCTGATTAATATATGAATACACAGATACATGATATGGTTTAGATCTTTGAATCAAAATTTGGAATGTATTTGATTTCTTTGAGAATTGGTACATTTAAATCTGCACATGTCGTTTATATTTAGTCACTTCCAATTTCTTAATAGTTTGTCTTACTTAGGTTATTTCATAAATTGCCTATTTTAGAAGTAGTTAGTAGATTTCTATTTATTTCATGGTTATTCTATTTACTAGTGGACTCTATAAATTACCTCAATACCCAAGAGTATTTCAGTGGTCCTTCTGCACCTTCTGGTTAAAGGTGAATGAATTTATTTTTATGTTAGTAATTCATTGAGTATCTTATGAGGAAGCCAAACCTTAGAAATTCAGAGGGAAGAAATTTCCTATGCTTACCCAACTGTTGATGAATCATTTATCTTCAAAAAAATAGAGTCTTTAATCCATTTTCATTTAAAAAAAGAGGAAGACAAATATGTTCGCCAACAAAGTTTTACCTCCTTACCCCACACCTGACTACACCAGCTTTGAATAAGAGACATTGACGGCCATGGACCTAGCCATTTAAAGAAAAAATCCCTATCTTTAAAAGAATCTATTGTTTCTAGCCATAAAGGGTTTGAGATCTTTAATGTGGACATTACCTCATATTTAATATTATCCATTTCGGGGCTGGCTTGTGGTGGTGGATCTGTCCCATTCTCCTTTTCCAAAAACTGCTTCGGTCGGTAGAACTTGTGTGCAATCTTGGCGAAATCAAAGTTTTTTCCAAACTACGTATAAACTAGAGCTTGCTCCCTATTTGTGTTCTAATTCTCCCTTCTCCTTCCATTCCAAATAGGTCTTCTTGTTGGGGGTCGTAGATTGCTTCCTCCCATTCACCATTCCATAGAGAAATGACCTTGCTGGTGTGTGGAGTTGCATGTATTGAAAGGCCATCTGTAATATCCATGGCCAATGTAGTTCTTTCCTAGGTGTTCTTTGAAACCTGTCTATGCTTGAGATTTCCCTCCAACACCCTCACCTCATGTTGCAGGTGACTGTTGCCTCCAAAGGAGTTGTATGCAATGAAACCTAACCTATTGGGAGCACGCTCAGACATGCAAACGTTAGAGATAAACATTAAACAACAATATTTATGCATATCTAAAGCATACTACTAAAAACAAGAAGAATTCCATTACAACCTCTGATGAGCTGAACAAGGGCACCCAAGACCTTGTTGATTTGCTCTTAGAGAGGTTTGTGGGTGTGCTCTCCCAACACAATAAGTAAATCCCACTATTGATTGATAAATGCAACTAGAATGCAATCTAAATGATTGAAATGAGTGAAGAACTCAAGAAACAAGTATTGAAAACTTGTCTCAAGCCTTCACTATGAATGCAAATGCAAGACTACACTACGATGAAGATTCAAAATACTATACTAAGATGATATGCAAGATTAAATGAAACTAGAAACTAGATTCATTCACCATTATCCTAGCATGTGATTTATAGATTATAAACTAAAAGCATAAAAACATGAATATGCACTAAGAATTCTAGAGCTATTTTAACATGATAATAATGCATAAAATGAAGATGGTTTGCTCTTGGCAAGAGCCTTTATTTATAGAGTTTTGGAGGGAAAGGAGGGATTTGAATGAGGTGGATCATATGTGGCATCCACATAGATGCCACATAGAGGACACAAGGGCAAAAGGACAAGCCATGCAAAAGTCAACCCAAGCCTTTAAGGTTTGAGAGTCTCAAGGTTTTCTCACACATGTGTGAGCAACCCTTGGGGAATGGAATGGGGGACAAAAGGGTGGTTGCCTTAAAGGAAGTTGGTGGCTTCCTTTTTGAGGAGTTGCTCACACATGTGGGAGCACTCCATTAGTGCTAAAAAGAGTAGGAATCACACTTTAAATGTGATTAGTGTGTGTTTAAGTAAGGAAGTAGGTTTATTAAGAGGAAGAGGTAGAGTAGGGTAGGAATAGAGTAGGTTTCTAGGCATGATTAATAGGTCTTATTAAATTTAATCCAAATTAATTTGAATTAATTATGGTTTAGAAGAATATTAGAAATGTGGGGAGATAAATAAATTTGAAATTTATTTAAAAGGGGATTTATGGAGGGGAATGTATTAAATAAGATTTAATACATTAAAAGAGATAGTATTTAAATTAAATTCAAATACTAAAGGAAGTGAATCATATTTAATTAAATAAATTTAATTAAATAGATAGAAGAATATAACAAATATAATTAATTAAAATTAACTATAATGTTATGGAAAT